>PVIA01019514.1:0-10398 GCA_004024845.1 Tonatia bakeri | reverse complement strand
TTTTATTGATTATGCTATTACAGTTGTCCCATTTCCCCCCTTCACTCCCCTACACCCTGTACACCCTCTCCCACCCACATTCCCCCCCTTTAGTTCATGTGTCATAAGTTCTTTAGCTTCTACATTTCCCATACTATTCTTGCCCTCCCCCTTTCTATTTTCTACCTACCATCTATTCTACTTATTCTCTGTACCTTTCCCCTCTCTCTCCTCCTCCCACTCCCCTGCTGCTGTCCCTCCATGTGATCTCCATTTTTGTGGTTCTGTTCCTGTTCTAGTTGTTTGCTTAGTTTCTTTTCGTTTTGTTTTAGGTGTGGTTGTTAATAGTTATGAGTTTGCTGTCATTTTACTATACATGTTTTTTTATCTTCTTTTTCTTAGATAAGTCCCTTTAACATTTCATAAAATAAGGGCTTGGTGATGATGAACTCCTTTAACTTGACCTTATCTGAGAAGCACTTTATCTGCCCTTCCATTCTAAATGAAAGCTTTGCTGGATAGAGCAATCTGGGATGTAGGCCCTTGTCTTTCATGACTTGGAATACTTCTTGACAGCCCCTTCTTGCTTGTAAAGTCTCTTTTGAGAAATCAGCTGACAGTCTGATGGGAACTCCTTTGTATGTTACTGTCTCCTTGTCTCTTGCTGCTTCTAGGATTCTTTCCTTCATTTTTACCTTGACTAATGTAATTAAAATGTGCCTTGGTGTGTTCCTTCTTGGGTCCAACTTCTTTGGGACTCTCTGAGCTTCCTGGACTTCCTGGAAGTCTATTTCCTTTGCCAGATTGGGGAAGTTCTCCTTTATTATTTGTTCAAATAAGTTTTCCACTTGTTGCTCTTCCTTTTCTCCTTCTGGTACCCCTATAATTCGGATGTTGGAATGTTTAAAGATGTCCTGGAGGTTCCTAAGCTTCTCCTCATTTTCTTGAATTCTTATTTCTCCATTCTTTTCTGTTTGGTTGTTTCTTCTTCCTTCTGATCCACTGTATTGTTTTCAGTCCCAGTTTCCTTCCCATCACTATTGGTTTCCTGTGCATTTTCTTTCATTTCTCTTATTGTAGCCTGCATTTGTTCATTGAATTTGAGACCAAAATCAACCAATTCTGTGAGCATCTTGATAACCAGTGTTTTGAACTGTGCATCTGATAGGCCGACTATCTCTCGGTTGCTTAAAAGTACTGACTGGGGGGCTTTCAGTTCTGTTTGAGCCATTGCCCCCCTCCCCCACACACCCTTTGGTCTGGTCGTGCCTGTTACGTATGAGGGGTGGAGCCTTAGATGTTTACCAGGGTGGGGCACCCCAGTTGCTGGGTTGTGATGTTGTATGTGGGGGCGGAGTCCGAGAGGGAACAATGGCGCTTGCTCCGCTGTCCATCAGACCTCAGTCCCTTCCGCTGCTTCCCCCAAGCAAACTGGGCCCCTCTGGTGCCAGTTCTCATGTGGGTGGGCTTGTGCACCCAGTGGGACTTTCCAAGGACCTCTCCTGTGAGGCTGGGAGTCTCTTCTTGCGCCTCAACCCCACAGGTATTTTCAATCAGTGTCCTGAAGCTCTGTTTCCCTGAGCTGTGATCCTGGGTTGCATGCAGTGCCTTGCTTCACAATTCCTGCCTCGCTGGGTCTGCTGTTTGCCACCCCTCATCCGGCATCTGCCAGCTGCCACTTGTGCGCTCAGGGTCTACCCGCTGCGGTCTTGTGTGCCCCGGATGCCTTACACGCCCAGTCCCAACGCTCTCTGCTCTCCATGCCGCCACCCATGCCAGGCTGCCCAACTCCACCCCTCCCACCAGTCTGGATAAATGGGTCTGTTTTAACTTCTTGGTTGTCTAACTTCCATACAGTTCAATTTTCTGTCAGTTCTGGTTGTTATTCTGTTTCTGAATTGTTGTTGTCCCTATCTTGGTTGTGCAAGGATGCACAGTATGTCTACCTATGCCTCCATCTTGGCTGGAAGTCTCTGGATTGTAATTTTTAAAAAATTTACACTGACAGTCTTTTTAGTTATAGATGTTAGTGCACTTACACTTTTTGTTATTACTGATAGAGCAGGTTTATTTTTACCATCTTTTATGTTTTCGATTATCATACATTTCTGCTTGTTTTTCTTCTTGTGATTTTTCTCTTCATTTCTTTTTCTTGCCCTTTGCAAGTTATATACACTATATTTCTTTTTCTAATTTATTTTTTAAAAAGATTTTATTTATTTATTTTTAGAGAGATGAGAAGGGAGGAAGACAGAGAGGGAGACAAATAACAATGTGTGAAACATTGACCAGTTTCCTCTTGCATGCCCCCAACCAGGGAACTGGTCCACAACCCAGGCATGTGCCATAACTGGACTTGAACCAGTGTACTTTCAGTTTGCAGGCCAGAGCTCAATCCACTGAGCCACACCGGCCAGGGATTAAAATTTGTTGTGTATTGTACTTTTTATTTTCCTGTATCCACCTTATACCTCCTCCCCTTTACATCCCCGCAATCACTGCACTGGTGTCCCTGTCCATGAGTCCTTTTTCCTAGATCCTTTTACCCCCTAACCCTCCCCCCAGAACTGTCAGCCTCTTCTCTATCTGTGAGTTTGTCTCTGTTTTGCTTGTTAGTTTAGTTTGTTCATTAGATTCCACATATGAGTGAAATCATGTGGTACTTGTCTTTCTCTGACTACACTATATTTCTTTTATTCATCATTCTCAAAATGTTAACATGCATATTTAACTTCAACTCCAAAGTTAAAAAATAATATTTACTCAACTTTCTTATATGACAAGGACTTCTGAATGTTTAAATTCTGATAATCTTCTTTAAGGGTGATCATTCGTATGATATTTTGGTTATTTTTTATTTTAACCCTATAAATAAGAATTATTTGTGATCATTTTGTACAATCATTATAATTTTGTACAATCAGTTGTTTATTTGGACTTATTCATGTTTATGTATTTGGGGGGCGGTTAGGATTCTAGCATCTCAAATAGGACCATTCTTCCAGGTTTCTTCCTAAAGTACGTACTTTAGAAGTTTGTTTAAAGATGGTCTCTTAGTCCTGAATATTAACAGTTTTTGTTTGTTTGAACATGTTATTATTTGCTTCCACACTTTAAAGATTGTTTTCCTGTGTATTTCAACTCTATGTTGATGGTTATTTTCTTTTAGCTCTTTTTTAGTTATTTTTCTTTTGTCTTCTGAGTTTCATTGTTGGTATTAAGAAATCAGTTGTCAGTCTGTTTATCAGATATCTGTCTTTTCTTTCTTGTGGACTCTAAATATTTTCTTTGCTTTGGTGTTTTCCATTTTCACAACAACATATAGGGTGATTTTCTTTTTATTTCCTGTGCTTGAGATTTGTTGGGCTTCCTAAATCTGAGAATCTGTGGTTTTCTTCATGCTTAGAAAATTCTGAACCATTGTTTCTTTAAATATTGCCTCTTGATTATTCTCTCTGTTTTCTTCTTCTGGGACTCGGTTAGATGTATTAAGCAGTTTTACTCTTTCCTTTTTTTCCATTAACATCATCTCTTTATGTCTTCATTTTGCATCTGAGTAAATTCTTCAGATCTCTCTTCTAATTCAAACTATGAATTCTCATTTCAGGTTTATCTGCCCTGCTATTTAACCTGTCCACCAAATTTCTAATATTAATTATTTTACATCCAGTTTCTAGAAATTATATTAGGTGCTTTTTCAAATTGGCTTGCTCATTGAATAGAATGCTATTTCTTAGTCATATTTTTATAGTCTTTCTTGTTTCTTTAAATGTTATTCTGTAGCAAGTAATTCCATTGTCTTTGTGAATCTGAATCTCATGTTTAGTATTTCTGCTGACCCTTAATCACAGTCACTTGCTTCATATGTTTTGTGATTTTCATTGTGAACTTATATTTATTTATCTCAAGATAATTTTCATAATTTAGCCAGCATTTTTAGGTGACTTATATTAAAAGGGGTTTTTCCCCATGTGTATTAGTATTCTATTTGCTTGAAATGGAAGAGAGGAAATATTTTTAGTTGATTAGGAAAAATAGGAGAAATAGTGATCTATAGCAACATAAAATAAGACTCTGCCTTTTAAAATACAAATTTTACAATTTATTCTTTGTACTTATCAAAAGTCAATCTTCTTGGTAATCAAATTATCTTATGTCTTCAAAATCTTTTATTATTTATATATGTTGTGCAATCAGAATAAAATTAATAGGAAAAAAGGGAGAATTCTTTTGTGTTAGCTGTTATATTAAACTGTAGACATCTATGTGACAATGAAATGTTCTGTTGTACCTGTTTCTGTATGATATTACTAATTATTGTTTAGCATATATAAATTGAATGAATTTGTGCCATTCCTCTGATTATACAATTTCATTTTTTGTAGTTCATATCATTAGCTGGAGAAGAAAAAGATATATAAGGCCTTATTTATTAAAATTGTTATCCTTTGCCATTAAAAGATAGGGACTAAAGATAAAGTCAGGGCAAATGTCTCAGAATTTTATTTACTTTTTTAGTTTCTAAATGACAAGAATGAAGATTTCTCATAGAGTCTGTTCAGCATGTTTATGATATCAAAATGCTATGATATCAGAATGTATTAGTTTTACATTCTGTTGTAAGAAAATGGTAGGAGATTGTGAAGTTTCGTATTTTTAGTTTAAATGTAATCTCATTTCAGGTGATTTATTTTTCTTCCTTGTTCTATGGGATATATTTTGTTTTAACCATAAATAGCCCAGATTTACTCTGCAGGTTTCCTCAAGTCCTTTTAGAACCTAGTAGAATGCAATTCATGAAAAATGAAAAATAATCTCTTCTTCCCTTCAATTTCTATGGCTAAATCTTAAGGACCAAATGTTGCATTTTTTTTAGGGCATCAGTCATTATTATTTGTGATATAGCAGTGAAGATTGATGTTTACTATTATCCCCAAGTTATTTCATGTGTCTATTTTTTTTCCCCCAAAGAAAACCCAAGCTCTTTTAGGGCAGAGACTTCTATTTTGTTTATATATCTCAATTTCCTTTTTGTCAGACTTCAGGCTTATCTAAATCTAAATCTCAATCTTACTCAAGATACTTTTGTCTTGGCTAGCTTGTGCAATGGAATTTTTAACTCTCTTTCTCATGAAAACCTCATACCTTGGCATTTCTCTATCATAGCAAAATTGTGCACATGGGAGAAAAAAAACCAATTTAAGTTGACTTAGTGGGACTTCCATATTTGTGTAAAAATCCTAAGATGTCTTTCTGGTTCATTTGCTTTTTTATATATTCAGATTGTTCCTTATCTCAGAAAATAGATATAGGAGACTTCTGTAATTAGCTAGTTCTGTAATTCTTGCCAGGATAGTAGGGGTTGTTCATTGTGAACACATTCTGCCACCAACATCTGAGTTGGAACATTGTGTTTATTGTGAGAGGATTTGAGTATGAACAATTTGGTTTAAAGATTAAATGAGGAAATAAATTCTCTTGGCAAACTTGATGAAATTTAATCTTTTAAAGAAAAATTACTGCATTATAGAGAGTAATTCACCTTTAAAGTATAGACTGTCATACTGAACATTGTAGAAATTGAAATTTCTGTGCATATTTCATTTAGAGGAGTTTTTTTTTTTAGTGTTCCTATTGTCTTTTTGAACTGTGGACAGATGATCTGGAGGCAACCTAGCTTGGTGTGGTAAGCAACAGATTGGAACACAGAGTAGAACTAGGTGTACCATGTCAGGAAGTCGATTCAGTGTGTATTTAGAAAATAGAAGGAACTTTGATAATCACTCTGGGGGAGGGAGGTTGAGGTGGATATAAGGATGAATAATAAATAGTCTCTTAACTAATGGAAAATCCAATGGGAGAATAGACCAGTAAATAATAGAAAAAAGAAAGAAATAGGTGTTTAAGACCTTGCACTAACATGCTGTAGGGGGACATACAAAGAGCAATGAAGATTAATTGGAAAATCAGAGAAGATGTCACTAAGAATGTGGCATTTAAGTTGGTTCTGGAAAAGGAGTAGTATTTGGAGAGATGGACAATGTCTGGAATGAGAGTATGAATTACTCATTTTTGAGGGATTGGTAAATATGGAGGCATGTATGGTTAATGCCCCAATTTTGTGAAAGGAAAAAGAAGAATGAGTATAAGGCCAATCTATATAAGTGTTTGATTTTTACTCTGTAATAATATTAATAACAGCTAACATTTCTTTGACTTTTTTATGCACATTTTGAGACTTATAAGAATAGTTATGGGAGGTTTTATTACTGCCCCCAATGTATACATAGTCTTGTGTGATTTAGTAGAAACATCTGGATTTGAAATTTGACTTTGTCACTTAAAAGCTACATGATTTTAGACACATTACTTAATATTACTGAGTATTAGTTTTCTCATCAAATGTGGGTAATACATTCTTGATTGTATCAGGACTGCTGCATAGGCTGTGCACTGCATTATTCCAGGGGCAGCATTCACACAGATAAGGGGCTGGCATTTTTTTTCCTGTAAAGGCCAAGATAGTAAGTATTTTAGGCTTTGCAGGCCATAAGGTATCTGTCACAGCTGCCTAACCTTACTGTTGTAGTGCAAAAAAAGCCATAGGCAACATGTAAACAAATGGGTGTGGTTATATTCTAGTAAAATTTCACTTACAAAAACAGGTATTGGGCCAGATTTGGCCTATATCCTGAAGTTTGCTTGCCCTAACTTAGACCAGTATGTGAATAATGCACCCTTCAGCCATGCAGTTATGTGACATGGTTTTTTTTCTTTTGTTAGGTTTGGATAAATTTTTTTTAAAAATCCATGCTATTTCCTAAGGAACCTGAAGGCCTGTATCCTTCTCTGGGCCAAATATCAAGTCAGTTTTTGTTTTTATTTTTTTAAAAGATTTTATTTATTTATTTTCAGAGAGGGGAAGGGAGGGAAAGAAACATCAATGTGTGGTTGCCTCTCATGTGCCCCCTACTGGGGACCGGGCCCATAATCCAGGCATGTGCCCTAGACTAGGAATCAAACCATTGACTCTTTGGTTCACAGGCTGGCACTCAGTCCACTGAGCCACACCAGCTAGGGCCCAAGTCTGTTTTTATTCATGACCAAAAATATCTAATTGCTTTTTAAGAGATATTTTTAGATATCTTTTTTTTAGATATATTCGATTTCTTATCTAATATTTGTTGCCAGTTCCTTCTAGTCTACAAAGTTTCATTTGAGAAATCAGCTGACAGTCTCATGGGAGCTCCCTTGGAGGTCACTACCTGCTTTTCTCTTGCTGCTTTTAAGATTCTCTCTTTGAATTTAACCTTTTGCATTTTAATAGAGATGTGTCTTGGTGTGGGCCTCTTTGGGTTCATCTTATTTGGGGCTCTCTGTGCTTCTGGAATGTATATCTATTTCCTTCACAAAGTTAGGGAAGGTTTCTGTCATTTTTAAAAATAGGTTTCCAATTTCTTGCTGTCTCTTTTCTCCTTCCAGCACCCTCATGATGTGAATGTTGGAGCTCTTGAAATTATCCCAGAGCTCTTCAGAGTAGCCTCATTTTTTTGGATTATTTTTTCTTCTTCCTGTTCTGATTGGCGGTTTTTTTGCATCCTTATATTTCAAATCGCTGATTTGATTCTTGGCTTCATCCACTCTGCTGTTAATTTCTTATAAATTGTTTTTTATTTCAATCAGTGTATCGTTCATTTCTTACTGAATCTTTTTTATGCTGTTGAGGTCCTCACTAAGTTCCTTGAGCATCCTTACAACCAGTGTTTTGAGCTCTGCATCTAGTAGCTTGCTTATCTCCATTTTGTTTAGTACTTTTCCTGGTTTTGTTCTGTCCTTTCATCTTCACCAAGCCATTATTACATGAAATGTTAAAGCAACTTATTTAAGAAAAAGAAGAAGATCAAAGCTATGAACATTAAAAAGGCAACAAATTCACAACTACCAACAACTGAATCTAAAAAAAAAAAAAACACCCCAACAAACTAAGCAAACAACCAGAACACGAACAAAATCATAGGTATGAAGATCATCTGGGGGGTTGGTTATCAGCTGGGAGGGAGAAGGGCAGAATGGGGGAAAAGGTACAGGGAATAAGAAGCATAATTGGTAGGTATGAAATAGACAGGAGGATGTTAAGAATAGTGTAGGAAATGGAGAAACCAAATACCCTGTATGCATGACCCATGGGGAATTGCTGGAGGGAAGAGTGTACTGGGTAGAGCAGGGCAAAGGGAGAACAATTGAGAATAATAAATTATAATGGGGAATTGCTGGAGGGAAGAGTGTACTGGGTAGAGCAGGGCAAAGGGAGAACAATTGAGAATTATTTATTATAATAACATAATAAAATATACTTTAAAAAATAGAATCCCTCTACTGAAGAGCAAATATGAAGGCCTTAGGAAAGTAGTAGAAGAGATAAAAATAGAATAATGACTATTCTTCAATAATGAGGGCAAGTTATTTTTATGAGTCAATAGATTGGTAAAAGGATTTTCCTGGGCTTACTGACTTCATTATTCTTTGTTATAGGCAAGGAAGGGACTGGGCTGAATTGTATAAAAAATGTTTTTCCCCAGGTTCTCTCCCATTCTGTTTTCAATGACACCAGCTATTCAAGAGTTATGCACCTTTTAGTATGAACTAGTTTAATCGACAAGCTTTTCTGATGACTAACTGAGATGCATCAAGGTAATAAGAATTTGAAAGGAGATTAGGAACATGCAAAGATCATTTTTTAAAAGCATAAGCTGTTGAAGAAGGCAAAGTTTTAAGTGGGAATTGAGGTAGAAGTGTCCGGAAGGAAGCTGACTGGCACAAGACAAAGACAGCCCAGATAGAGATGAGGCTCACCAAAAAGAGTGATGGAAACAAAGATAAAATAGTGGAGGTGGGCTGGTAATAACAGCAAAAAAGTGGAAAATAGATCAGAGAAAGAAACATGGTACTGAATGAGACAAATATGTAAATAGGAGCAGGCATTCCAAAACATGAGCTGCAGTGTGGGTTATTTACTTAATGATTTTTTTTGAGGGGGAAATGGACAGAATCCCAAATCTCTGTCTTCGGAGGAAGAGAAAATAATGAGCTTCATTCTGATTTTGTTATGGGTTTAGCTAATAATTATTGTTAGAACAATTTATAGGTGTTTGCTATACTGTTAGCAGGCAGGAAGAATAGCTAAGATGGAGCCAGTTTATGTCCCTCTTCTGTTGTGGTTTTACACTAGGCTTAAGTGTTTCCTAAAAATAGAGTGCGTTCACATTCCTGAAGATGTAGCCCATAGGCATGTGCAAACTTGCTCGTTGAATTAAGATAATTCATATTTTAAACACTGATTGACCATGAACTAGGAAATGTGAATTTTATATCTAATTTGTGTTTCGTTTCTGGAATATGATGCACTTTTTTGTTGTGGGAGGGGGATGGGATTCTATTGTAATTATAACAAGCATAAGTTTAAGCCTCTGGTTAATAAGGAAAGTTATGATATCAGACAGATATGCCATACTGCCAGGACTTTCTGCTGGAGAATGTAGATTGTAATTGGTTGTGTTGTTCAGGGTCT
Source organism: Tonatia bakeri (assembly GCA_004024845.1). Classification (NCBI taxonomy): domain Eukaryota; kingdom Metazoa; phylum Chordata; class Mammalia; order Chiroptera; family Phyllostomidae; genus Tonatia; species Tonatia bakeri. Next base: position 851 of record PVIA01019514.1, on the reverse strand, counting down.
GTAACAACTGCAGGTTGCCAAAGTCAGTTGCCCTACTTTCTCCTTGTCACTTGTAAAATAGAGAAGCCTCAGAATGCTGAATTCTGATTATTCTTGCTCTTGTTTGACCTACAGCAAGCCCTTCCGGCCTGATTTTTTCTGATTTTCAAAATGAGAATAATACCTTTCTGCTTATGTCAAAGCTATGTATGTCCATCAGATAATATAATTTTATTTGAGCACTTTTTAAACTGTAAAGACAAAATATAAGAATAAATTCTTACCCCAATTCCTGTCACTCAAGAAAAATTGTATCTAGTTGAAGAGAAGCTGAAGTGAGCATATGTCTGTCATGTAAGACTTCTGATAAATTGTTCAAGGAGTGGAATGGACAGGAAAGAAACTATAAAAGTAATGGGAAAATAATCATGTGGGTACTTGTAATTCTAGGCACAGGAATAGTTTCTTAGAATTGTGATGATGCCACTCTCTGCAAGATTTAGGTGAAAGGGAAAAGACCTCATTTAGTAAATGGATATTTTTTATATCAAAATACAATAGTAATGAACATAAGAGAATGGTGCTTATGCTTCTGTACTCATCCTTTGAAATTTGGAAATAACATTGCTGCTGCTATTTGGATTGGTTCTTCATTTTTTCCTAAGGAAATTGTCTTTTGCACATTATTTAATTGTTGCAAAACAATTATTATAAAATTAAGTATACATTAGATTAAGCATAAACAAGGTGTGAAATTAAATTTTCATACAACAGACTATTCCTAAATATACTGATATGTAAGATACTACAGGGGTAGGCAAAAGTAGGTTTATAGTTGTTCATGTAGAAAATAATACAATAATTAGGAGTTC
>PVIA01019513.1:0-10399 GCA_004024845.1 Tonatia bakeri | reverse complement strand
TCAAATGCCATCAGTTTCTAGGTTACCTATATCTCTGTTTATAATTGTTTGAAATTACAGTCAGTAGAAATTGACTGTTTAGTTGTTTCTCAAACTTTCTTAAGCTGATGAAAGTCCTTCAATGTCGAAAAACTTTTAGTGGTGAAGTGCTCTAAAGTGAAGGAACTTTGTAGTCACTGCGTGCCACCATAGCCGATAACCTGGGGTCCAGGGAGACACCTCAAAATGTCTTTATGAATCTCCTATGGTTATATGAGCAGCAATTTTGAATGAGAATGCAATTACAAATGTGTCTAGAAAAGGAATCAAAACTTTTACAGCTTCTAATAATTTAAGTACCATTGAGTAGAATCAAGACAGATCATCAGTAATTTCACTGCCAGAACCTGCCTCCTCCACCATCCAGGAAAAGCAAACCATTTGTTATTCTTTATTCTTCCAGTCGGGGATTGGTTATGAAAGGTACGGAATTCTTAAGCCAAAAATCTTGATAAAACTCAATCTCTCTTCTCCTGATACTTTTGACCCACTTTACCCTTCATAAACATTTTCAAATTCTGAGCATAGAATAAGGAATGAGGTCTTCAAGAAATGTTGCTTTTAAAAAAATGAGGCTGGGTAAATATTTTGGGGACTAAAAGTGGCAACTTTCAAGTTGATTCATGTGAGGTTTGTGAATTGTCAATAATCTGTGTTACCCTCATCACCACCATAGATTTATGTAACTGTTGAGCCAACATTTTAAAAGAACTTTGCATGAGACAGAATAAAGACTGTCTGTGCCAACTGCGCTGTGGTTTGTGATGTGTGTTTCAGCAATATGGCCAATATTCTCTCGCTGTAAGAGGCTCAGACCGGGATGGCGGGGCAGATGGCATGTCAGCAGAATGTGAATGCAGCATTAAAATCCTCGATGTCAATGACAACATCCCGTACATGGAACTGCCTTCAGTAAGTATTTGTCTCCAAAATTAATAATTTTTCACTCACCACACTCTACCATTTGTTTGAATATTCCTACTTATAGATGTATATGTTATCCTTAGTCACATACAACCCAGATGCAGACCTGTACTTTGTCTGGGATGTTTATATAAGGCCAAGGGAGAAAACATTTGAACAATGAAAAGCCTGACTATAAATGCATATCTTCTTTCTAAATAATGATTAACCATAAACATTTAATATAAGTCTAGCATAGTTCGGATTCACATAGTTTGTATTAAGTTTTTTTCTTCTTGTTTCAGGATTCCATAAGTATCGAAGAAAATGCTCTGTATTCAGAATTGCTCCACATTAGAGTCATCGATTTGGATGAGCAGTACTCAGCTAACTGGATGGCAGTGATTTTCTTTATCTCTGGAAATGAGGGAAATTGGTTTGACATAGAAATGAATGAACTAACAAATGTTGGAATTTTAAAGGTCATTAAGGTATGGTATCATTATCCTAAATATTTTGTTCTCCTTGTCTTATTGCAAATGCTAATCTTAAAATTAAATTTTAAGATTTTACAAACTTGAGTGTGTGAAAGAATAAAAATTCCTGTTTTAAAATCGTATTTGAAATAAAGCTGTTACATAGAAATTTTTCTGTTTATATAATCATGAAAACCAGTATTGAATTTTTAATTCAAAACACTTCTTTTTATTTTGGTGTTGTTTTTTTTTTAATTGTTGTTCAGTTACAGTTGCCTGCCTTTTTCTCCATTGCTCTACCCTGCGCCATCCTTCCCACTCCCATAGTCGGTGCCCCCCACCGTCTGTGCCCCTGAGTCCTCTGTTCGTGTCCACTTCTATCAGTACAGTACTCCATCACAGGTCACATCAATTGAAAGAATTTTCAGACATGGAACTTATTTAATGCTTACAACAAAGTATGATCAGTCATGAAGGTGTTGTTTCAGAATATTTAGGAAAATATTTTTAAGTATATTTTATTGATTATGCTATTACAGTTGTCCCATTATTTCACTTCCCCTTAACACCCTTTGCCCTGGCCCATGGGTTGTACATGTACGTTCTTTGGCTTCTCCATTTCCCATACCATTCTTTACCTCCCTCTGTCTATTTTGTACCTACCATTTATGCTTCTTATTCCCTGTACCTTTCCCCCCATTCTCCCTCCTCCCCCTACCCACTGATAATCTTCCATGTGATCTCCATTTCTGTGATTCTATTCCTGTTCTAGTTGTTTACTTAGTTCATTTTTGTTTTGGTTTTGATTTTGGTTTTGGTTCAGTTGTTTATAGTTGTGAATTTGTTGTCATTTACTGTTTGAATTTTTGATATTCTTTTTTTCTTAGATACGTCCCTGCAGTATTTCATGTAATAAGGGCTTGGTGATGATGAACTCCTTTAACGTGACCTTATCTGGGAAGCACTTTATCTGCCCTTCCATTCTAAATGATAGCTTTCCTGAATAATCTATGTTGCATAGGTCCTTGCTTTTCATCACTTTGAATATTTCTTTCCAGCCCATTCTTGCTTGCAAGGTTTCTTTTGAGAAACCAGCTGATGGTTTTATGGAAATGCCTTTGTAGGTACCTGTCTCCTTTTCTCTTGCTGCTTTTAAGATTCTCTCCTTATGTTTAGTCTTGAGTAATGTAATTATGATGTGCCTTGGTGTGTTCCTCCTTGGGTCCAATTTCTTTGGGACTCTGAACTTCCTGGACCTCCTAGAAATCTATTTTCTTTGCCAGATTGGGAAAGTTTTCCTTCCTTATGTTTTCAATTTCTTGCTCTTCCTCTTCTCCTTCTGGAACCCCTATTATTCAGACATTGGAACATTTAACATTGCCCCAGAAGTTCCTAATCCTCTCCTCATTTTTTTGAATTCTTGTTTCTTCATTCTGTTCCAGTTGAATAATTCTTTCTTCCTTCTCTTCCAAATCTTTGATGTAAGTCCTCGTTTCCTTCCCTTCATTGTTTGTCCCCCTGTATATTATTCTTAATTTCACCTCGCATACCCTTTACTTTTTGCTACCATATTCAGCCATTTTTGTGAGCATCCTGATTACCAGTGTTTTAAACTCTGCATTTATTATGTTGTCTGTCTTCTTGTCACTGAGTTGTTTTTCTGGAGTTTTGATCTGTTCTTTCATTTGAGCCATATTTGTTTTGGAGCAACAGATACATTGTAAGGGGTGGATTTTTAGGTAATTATTAGAGCTGGGCAAACCACTTCACTGCATCGTGGCTCTGTACATGGGGGAGGGGACAAAGAGGAAACAACACCACTTGCCTTGCTCTCTCCCTGCCTTCAGTACCTTCCCTCACTTCCCACAAGTAGATCGTGCACTTTCATGTGCTGATTCCTGGGTGGGTGGGCTTGTGTGCATTCTAGGATCTTGTGGGCCCTTATAATGGACTCTCCTGTGAGACCGAGAGTTTCTCCGGCTGCTGCAACCCCCACAGCTTTTTACAGCCAGATGTTTTGTGGCTTTGGTTTCCAACATTGGAAACCTGGGTTGCTAGATCTGTCTCACTCTCCAGTTTTCCTCCTGGCTTATCTGCACTCGAATGTGGGAATCCTGGTCTGCCAGCCACCTTGCCCCATGTTCTCAACATATCGGCTTCCCATTTCTGCCCTCCTACCACTCTAGATGCATGTTTCTTTAACTCCTTTGTTGTTGAACTTCCATACAGTTCGATTTTCTAGCAGTTCTTGTTTTTTGTTTTTAAATTGGTTCTTATCTTTCTTTTCATTGTGTAATGAAGCAAAGTGTATCTACCTATGCCTCCATTTTGGCTGGAAGTCCTCAGAAAAATATTTTTAAATCAGATTTAACATAGCCTTTAAAAATAATTGTCCATGTCAACATTATATGATAACTACTACGCTCTAAGCATGTTCATCACATAAATTGAGAGTTCTTAATTCCTCCAGTGTCTATGAAATTAATATTCAATAGCTGTAACTGTAGAATCACATTCCCATCTCATTGTGGCTGCAGACTAAAGTTTCTTATGAAATAAATATACTAGAGATTCGGTCCAAGTCCCACATCCCCCTGCAGTAGAATTTCCTCTGAGAGATGAGGGGCAGTGTCCAACTCCTAGGGAGCTGGTAGTGAAAGCTTCACCCTGTGCTGCAAGACCTACCCAGTCTGTGTGAAAATTCATGAAGGCTGTACATGGACTGTATGTGGTGCGTGCACTATGGATCTTCATAGTAAAATGTAATTCCTTTTCCACTATTTCCTTCCTTCAGAATAGTCCTCAGAAACAGACTCCTAAGGAATTCTGTCCTCCTAGCAGTGTGTGATCACTTGTTTCATGTCTTCATAAAGCGTCACCATGTCTATAGCTTCCATTTAGTGAGGCCATGAGCAGAGGCTTTAGGCTGTTCTTCACAGCATCCCTGCGATAGGTGATATGCCCACGTTACAGATAAACACATTGAGGTTCAGTGAGAGTAGGCAAGCTGCTCAAATTCTCATCACTAGTGAGTGGTAGGGCTGGCACTCAAACCCACATCTCTCTTGCATTGAGTCCATATTCTTTCCACTACATTACCTGGGATTCCATGCTGGGGAAACTGAGTCCCCAACTATTTTATACCAAACTACTATAACACTCGAGAAAGTTACTCACCTCTCAATACCTCTATGTGTAAAATGGGAATGATTTTGAATTTTCTCCCAGACATGATATCAGATATTATTTCCTTTTCTGTGAATATATGCTATGTATAATATATATTTGTGTTTCTGTATAATATACACATATACATGATTTTATAGCCATTCTTGGAATTGCAGATACAGCCAACATTAGAGCAAAGACTAAACATTTTAGCTAAGTGAAAAGTTCAGTTTGTGAATAAATCATCATCTAAGTGACTCTCTTCTGAAAATTTAGAAAACCATATGTGCCATAATGCATAGTTAGGGGATTTTATGAGGAGCTGATATTGAAACCACCTTTATAATAAAAATGACTACTTGATTACTTCATAAAATGAAATAATTTTTCCAGAATATCTTGATAATATAAGCATTTATATATATATATATATATATATATATATATATATGCTACATTCTTACACCAGACATATTGCAAGAATTCACAATTATAGAACTAAAATTCTTCTAAATTGTTCTTCATGGATAAGGTAGTCAAATGCTGGAAACTACAATGTATCCTCCCATAATTTGTGTATATAGAACTACTTTCTGAATGACATGAAGTGATGCATGCTGACATAAACTGTCTTTGCACTACAAAATGCAAGGATTGATCATTTATATTAAGTTTTTAATTTGGTGGACAATTAGGACTCATGTCATACATTGTCAATTTTTGCAACAAAGGATCTAAGAAAATTGGATTTTTTTCTATGTATATTTTATGTATTTGTACTGAATTGAAGATAAAGAATACATTGTATGTTTATGTGTATCTATATTTAATTTGAAAAGAAGCCTAAAGTTTTCTTTGCCTATTATCAAAGGATTTCTTTGCTTTCTAGAATTTTTTCCTTCTTATAGTAAAACTATTTCACTCTGTATTTTCCAGCCCCTAGATTATGAAGCTGTGAAGAATCTGCAACTTAGTATCGGTGTTAGAAATAAAGCTGAATTTCATCATTCCATTATGTCCCAATACAAGCTCACAGTAACTGCAGTCTCGGTGGCTGTGAAAAATGTAATTGAAGGCCCAGTGTTCCGTCCAGGTTCAAAAACATACGCAGTAAACAGTGGAATGGGACAAAATTATAGAGTGGGAGATTTTGTAGCTACTGATCTGGACACTGGTGGACCATCAACAACTGCTAGGTAAGACTGACATTTCCAACTAATATTCATCACATATTGAATTAAGTACATATGTTCTTTTAAGAAATGTTAAGTATGAATTAAACTATTTTTCATTATTTTGAAACCATCATCTACTAATAAAAAGTATTAACTACTCAATTATTACTTATTTTAGTGCTTAACTTAAGAACATATAAAAATTTGTGCAAAGTGCAAGATGTAAATGTGAAGCTACAAATTGTGGAGATATTATATCTCTAGAGGTTGACACTCCCATGTTTATACGTTTTATCGACCAATTAGCTGATCACCACATATCAAGGTTATTGACCCTGGAAGATTGTGTGGACTGATGTTCCCACTGCCTATTTGCCCAGATTGAAATCCATTAGATCTAGTTACTCTCTTTGCTTTAATCGGCACTTAGTTAGTATTGGCCTTTGATAACTTTGGTATGAAAAATGAGGTAGATTAACAAAAAGTCAGGTGATGTAATTTTTTAACTTTGCATATCAAAATATTTCTACTTGACCATACAAATCTGTGTGACTGCGTGCACGTATGTTTTACACAAGTGCTTGTGATCAAGAATCCCAGGGGGGGAAAGGCCTCACTGATGAGTTCTGAAAGGTCTTTCTCTGTGCTCTTCTCACACCTGCGAGCACTTCCGCTAGCGCTCTCATCACACGGTGCCCCCCTGCTGGTAAGGTCCTCGCGCCCTGTGAGTTCAGTGAGGGCAGATCACCCCCAGCCCCTACCCGGGTCCTCTTACAGTTCTCTTCCCTGAGTTTGCCACAACGCCTGAGACAGAGAGTTGCTAACCAGTATTTCTTAACAAACGTCAATGAGGGGAAACACACGGAAGTGAAAGATGAGGAGAGAAAAGAGAATAGAGAATAGGACAGAGCACAAGGAAAGGACATGCGTAGTTTGGAATTCAAAAGAAGTCCCGTGAAGTCACTGTGTGTGTGGAGAGGGGGAGTGGAAATAGGGAGGCCAAGATACTGATGAAGTAACTTCTGTGGTAAGAGAATACTTTAGAATTATTAATGAGCTCGGGAGTCCTAGGGTCCGGGTCCTCCAGGCCAGTTCTGATGGTGCCAAAATCAAATGAAGTGAGATTGCCAGTATCAAAGGAAAATTCTGACATCCAAGTGGGCATAAGGACATTCCACCAGAAATGGCTGCTCAGAAACTCTCTTTTCTTAAGTTTACATCTTTGTTTGTTTCTGAGTGTCCTCAAACACCTGGAACTGCCCTGAAAACATTGTGTCTAATAACTGGAAAGTACATGCAGAGATCGTAACTACTGACCCACTGACTAAAAACATATGATTTATAAATAAAATCTCTCTCTCCCTCCCTCCCCTCCCTCTCTCTCTCTCTCTCTCTCTCTCTCTCTCTCCTGTTAGTGAGATGACATTAATTTGTACTGTTAAATTTCAAATACAGATATGTAATGGGAAATAATCCAGCTGACCTGCTTGCTGTTGACTCGAAGACAGGAGCAATTACTTTGAGAAATAAAGTTACCTGGGATCAATATAATATGCTTAATGGAAGATACGAAGGAACAATTCTGTCTATAGATGGTAAGAGATCGATTTATATTTTTCTTTCTAAGAAGTCTATATATATGTGTGTGTGTGTGTATGCATATGTATATATGTATGTATATGTATATATGTATATACTCAGAAATTAAAATTTTGATCACTGTATTTTGAAGTAATGCTTTTTCCAACAAAACTTATTATAAAATCAAATTTTGGGGTATTATAAAATCAAATTTTTATTTATATGAAAGGAAGTATAATACAGTGGATAAGACCATGAGCTCTGGAGTCTGGTTTGGTGTCTTATACCATCACTTACTAGATATGGGATTTTAGAGAACTTATTTAACCCTTTTATCCCTCAGTCTTCAATATGGATTTAAAGAGTTACTATATATAAAGTACTTAGACTTTCACAAATGTTAGTTCTCATTAATGTAAATAATTGAAGTTTTTAAATTGTATGTATTGTACAATTATTTTCAAATAGACCAGAAGCCAAGCTAACTTAACTTTATATAATCTTTAGAAAGGTGATGTAAAACTTTGTGTAAAAATTTTGGAAGAAGCATGCTTGTATTACTCTTCAAAACCAATCAAATTAAATCAGGCTGGTCACTGAAGGAGAGAAGTTCCTTGGGGTAATTCTAGTAAGCAGTACTTGCTATGTCAGTTGTTCCTCCCTTCTTTCTCCCTCTCTTTTCTCTCTTCCAATCATCCTAAAACAGGCTTGACAGTTTCCACTTGCTGTATGGATTAACAAAAATAAAGTAGCATTCCTTTTAAGTCATTCAAAATTCAGAATTTGTACCAAATTGTAATGATTTTCCCACAATCAGTCAAAATAATGTAATTTTAAAACTACATATTACAAATAGAAACGTGACTCCATCTATCAATAAACCTTATTTTGATTCAGTGCTGAAATAGGCTTCAGTGATTACTAGTTACTCCTTTTCTTACATCCAACATCAAGATTAATTAGATATATGAAGGGAAAATTGGAACTTAGCTTACAAAATTGTTAGGCTCCTGGCAAGGAGAAAGAATGCCTTTTCTCATCAAAAATTCTAACCTTCTGGGGATAAAAATAACAATGAAACAATAACGTTAGAATCAGCAGAGCTGAGATGAAAGGCATGGGATTTGCTATCATGAACTGGATTCATGCTTGTCTCTGTGATGTACTTCCAGGGGTATCTCTATTCATTAACTCTGAAACCATATATTGAATCCCAACCAAACGTCAGCCATTGTGCCAGGCTCTAGGGTTGCACCGATGGACAAAGACTGACTGCTGAACTCACGTGAATATTAATATGACAGAGATAAAAATGATCACATCAAACAGAATCATTCCTTTGTTTTACCAAATTTCAATAATCTTAGGAAAATCTCTAAGTATAAAAGACTAAATACACACAAATATTAGTTATCACATTATCTTTAATACTTAAATCTTGAGAGCAATATCAATAATAAGTAACTGGATAGATAAACCATCCATTTTATATGAAATTATATAGACATCAGAAACTATGTTAATGAAATGCTTTTTTATTTTTTTAAATATTTTATTTAGTTTAAGAGAGAGGGGGGAGGGTAGGGGGAAAGAGAAGGAGAGCAACCTCAATGTGTGGTTGCCTCTCGTGCTCCCCACTGGGGACCTGGCCTGCAACCCAGGCCTGTGCCCTGACTGGGAATCAAACTGGCGACCCTTTGGTTCACAGACCAGGGCTCAAACCACTGTGCCACACCAGCCAGGGCTAATATGCTTTTTTAAACACAGAAGAATTCTTACAATGCAAAGTAAAAAATATAAAATAGAATGAGCCACATCATCTATAAGTAAAACTTAAATAATTTATAAATTTTAGGCATTACAATTAAGACCAAAAGATAATACAACAGAATATCAACACAGGTTTTTCTTGGGTGGTGCTACTATGGGTCTGTTTTTGTCTTTGTTTCTGTTTGCTTCTTTATATAATTTCATGATTTCAATTTATATACAGTATCCCACTATATTCAACTGCTTATAAAATAAAGAAATATTCCAATAGTGTTACTAGTAATAACCAGTAATGAGGGTGATTGTAATATTTTAAACAGTTGTTGAGAGTATATGCTATGCACATGTAAATTGTCATGTAGGCACATAAACATTACTGCTTCTTTTCCCTTGCACTTGGATGAACGATACTCAGCTTTCCATGACCTGAGTTCATAGACAGGAGTAGTGCAGTGTGTATATAATTTGAATAATATATCACATTTTCTTTCATAAAAGATATGCTATGACTTTTGCAGCAAGCTTAGCTTCATAAACATGGGTTGCATGATATTTAAAAGTATTAAGGGATTAAATAATTAAAAACAATCCACAAGGTTCAAAACCATAAACACAGGAAAAGGGGAGATGTTGGTCAAAGCCTATGAACTTCCAGTTACTAGATAAATGTGTTCTGCAGAGCTAATGCACAGCACTGTGATTTTAAGTAACAAAACTGTACCACATACTTGAAAGAGATCATCTCAAAGTTTCTCACCACAGAAAAAGAAACGATTACCTCGTGACATGATGGAAATGTTAGCTTACACTGTCGTGGTAATAATCATATTGTAATACATAAATATCAAATCATCACATTGTACACCTTAAATTTACATGATGTTACATGTCTATTACAACATATCAATAATATAAGGTGAATAGTTGGCAAAAAAGGTTATTATGGAATTTATAAAAATGCTTCTGTGACAACCACATGTAAATAATTGCAAGTGGGTCGGAGAAAAGCCTGATGTTCCATCAACATCATCCCTACACTGCAGCAAGGATTACTAGGACCATAGAAGTCTGGGCTATTAGCACCTGTCGATGAGGAAACTTTCTGACATGGTAGATGCTGCCTTTGGAAATCTTATCTCTATAGGAGAAAACAGTCACACCTGGACCTTTCAGTAATGTGGTTTTTCTGTAGTGGGCAACTGCTAATCACAAATTTTCAGCTTTGAGTCCTACAGAAAATAAATAGTGCAAATGTGATGAATAAATCTCTTTTAAGGTAACTTAGGA
>PVIA01019512.1:0-10404 GCA_004024845.1 Tonatia bakeri | reverse complement strand
TTTTACCTTAACAGGAAATTTTTATTATTTTTGCTTTGAATAGCTTTATTTATTTATTTTGGATTTTATTTATTTAAAAACTAAATTTGAAAAAAGAGAGGGGAACGGAAGGAGAAAGAGAGGGAGAGAAACATCAGTGTGTGGCTGCCTCTCATGTGCCCCTCACTGGGAACCTGGCCCACAGCCCAGGCGTGCGCCCCGACTGGGAATCAACTGGAGACCCTTCGGTTCACAGGCTGGCGCTCAGTCCACTGAGCCGCACCCGCCAGGGCTGAATAGTTATATTTTCAAACGTTCAAATGAGAAAAAAAATCTTTTATATTTATTCACATTTCTATAATTTTTAGCACTTTCTTCCTTTGTACAGTTTGAGTTTTTATCTGAAGTCATTTTCCTTCAGTGTGAAGGAAACGTTTCTGTAGCACACCTGCTGGCAACAAATTCTCTCAGGAGACTGGGATTTTCTGTATTTTTGCTCGCACATTTGAAAGCTATATAATCTGGATATCCCATTCTAGGTTGGTATTTTTCATCACTCAGAAGATGACGTAATATTGTTCTCTGACCTGTGTTATTTTCTAGGAGAAGTCATTAATGTTGATTATCTTTATATGCAATTGTCTTCTTTTCTCTAGCTGACTTTAATATGATTTCTTTACTATTCAAAAAAGTTTATTATGTGCCTGTTGAGTTTTGGGGCGGAGATCTGTGGATTTACAATTGTTATTAAATTTGAAAAATTTTCCAGCCATTATGTCTTGGAAACCCTCTTTTCTACATCTCCCCTTTCTGAATTTCTTGGATTCTGTTTAAACATATGTCACACCACTTGGTTTTGCCCAACAGCACACTGAAACCCTGTTGATTTCTTTAAGCCACTTTTCTTTCTGTGCTTCCCTTTGAATCTATTGCCCTGTCCCGCCTAGGATCTTTCTTGTTCTTGGGTTGTAAACTTGAATTTTTTTCTCACAGCATTGTGAAACTCAATTAAACACCATTCCTCTTTTCAATAATTTTCTGTTTATACTTTCTTAGTCTCTGACATACCTAATTTAAGAATAAAGCAAATGCCTCGAGGGAGAATGCACAGGACCTCTTCATCTGAGATCACGACCTCTCACTTTCTCGCTGCCTTTGCAGCACTGCATTTCCATTTGTGTCTCGCGAACGCTGTGAGAACGCAAAAAGCTCTGTTGGCTTCCTGGTTTCTCAGAAGTAGCCTGGAGCCTAGAACTCTTCACCTGTGCCAAATAGGGACACAGCTCCATCATGAAAAAGAGTCTGGAAGAATCTGTTCACCCTTCTAGAACTCTCTTCTCTCCAGGCAAGTCCTGGGTGCCTCAGCAGTTTACAGATGCTTTCAAACAGGTGTGTGTGTGTGTGTTTCATTCCACTTTCCATTTGTTCAGTGAGAGTGTTGGTCTGCTGTGAGCTACTTCTGAATAACCAAAAGTGAAAAACTGGTGATATAGAGTAATATAACAAAGCACAGTGTACCAACTACCTGCCTCTCAATATTACCATTTTAACATATCTGCTTCAACGTTTTGTTTCCGATTAAATAAGATTTGTATTTATTTTATTTTAAATACAACTTTTATTTACTTTTTTATGTTTTCCCCATTTACTTTTTTTCAACCACAGTTGACATTCCGTATTATTTATATTGTTTTCAGGTGTACAGCATAGTGGTTGGATAATTAGGTACTGTACAGAGTGGTCCCCTCAGAGGCCTGGTGCCCACCTGGCATGACACATAGTTATTACAATATCATTGACTGTCTTCCCTGTGCTGTCTTCTACATCCCCATGGCTATTTTGTGACTACCAAATGGTACTTCTTAATAAAACACAATTTTTAGAAATGACTTTAGACTTACAGAATAGTTGCAAAGACAGTACAGAGCCTCGTGTACTCATGCCCCAGTTTCCCCTGTCGTTGACACCTCACGTTGTTACGGAGCATTTGTCACAACTAAGAAACCACATTGACACGTGGCTGTTAACTGAACTCCACAGTCAATGCAGACTTCACTCCTGTTTCCCTGCTGTCTGTTTTCTGTCCCGTTTAGGGCACCACATTGTTCCTGCATCCTCCTGTCTCCTTCACCTTCTCTAGTGTTTGGCAGTTTCTCAGACCTGCCTGTTTTGGTGCCTTGACAGTTTCGAGTAGTGCAGGTCAGGTACTATGGAGCGTGTCTCTCCACTGGGTTTCCTGATGTTTTTCTCATGGTTAGAATAAGATTGTTGTTTGGGGGAGGAAGACCACAGAGGTAAAGTGCCATCTTCATGACATCTGTCAGGGCTGGGCACTGTGAACCCGACTTATCACAGATGGTGGAAAACTCGATCATCTGGCTGAGCCATGTTTGCCAGGTTTCTCCACGGTTAGGCGACTTTTCTCCTCCCTCCATAACCTGCTGCTTTGAAGCAAGTCTCTCAAGAAATAGGGAGTTAACAACTGTGACTAAACAACAATAAAAAAAAAGTGGCAAAGAACAGCCTATACACATAACCCTGCAAATGTATGTGAGTTTATGAAATAAATTCAAAAAGTAAAACAAAATAACAACAAAAGAGAGATAAGGAGTTAAGCTCCATTATCCTGAGGAGGGAGTAGCCACATAAATCATTTGGAGCTTTGTTTCAGATATTTCTAGGAAAGAAGCTCTGAAATTCTTACGTGCCCTTTCTACTCCCATTCCTTTCTTTTCAGTTAGAAGATTTGTGCGATACAAGGCCTTTATTTTTTTGCTTACATTTTGCGGCTTAAATAGAGTAAAAAACCAAATGGGAGGTGGGTTCTTTGCCTTTATAACACTGTGATTGGTCCAAAGTCACACTTACTAGCTCTTAGAAGCTAGGAAGTCTTATACAATTAAACATTTACTTTTAGTCTTAGTCATGATAGCTTTCTCCGTTGTAAAGTGAAATGTTTGGACTGAGCCCGTTTCCTAAGCTTCCACCAGCTCCAAGCTCCTCTAGTCTTTAGGAGCCAACAGCCTTCATTTGACCTGTTTGAAAGTCAGCTGTAGAAATAGTACCTCCAGTGATATTTCCCAAAGTCTGTGAACATGTGGGAACAGAACTCTTAACCATAGTATCGTTTTTAGTGAAAAAACAAATACACCATAACCTCCCTCCCAAAGCCCTGGAAAACATCAACATCCATGAATAGAGAGTTAGTTACATTACTGAACAGAGATACAAATGGATATGATGCCACTTAAGAAGAATGAGTCAAGCCTTCATGTGTAGATATGGAAAACACTTCATTATACAATTAAATGAGGAAAAAAGCTAGTTGTAAAACAGTGTTATAGTATTCTCCCATTTGTGTAAATCCCTAAAAAGACACACACACACACACACACACACACACGCGCGCGCGCGCGCGCGCGTACAGATTAATACAATGAGGAATATGCAGATAATGGTGTGGAAAATACACAGAGCCATGGCAGAATGCACAAAACTGGCAACAGTGGTTTCCTTTGAGGTGATGAAGTAGGACTGAGGAAGTAGAAACATTTTGCTTTGTATTTAATGCATTTTTATATTTGTGGGGATTTTTTTTCTTGTCACATGCCTGCTTTACTTGGAAATGGAAACATTATTTTCTATACTTCTGTGAAGAGGTAAGAACAAGAGGATTTTCTCCAGGTCCCAGCACTAGGAAGGACTACTTGAAAGAATTTTGGGAAAGGTAACTCCCTGGTCAACGGGAACCATTGCTGTTGTCGGCACAGCAAAGCCTGGCTTTCTGAGAGGCTGCGCGCTAGGGCACAGTCACACACAGGCACTCTCTGAGCCTTCCTTTCCACCGCACCATTTTACACCCGCCCCTGCAGCCACTGTAATTCCTCAGAAAGGCAGTCCTATGGTTTCTCGTGGGAATTTTTCCAGTCTTTTCATATAATTATGATATATAAATATATAATATACATTAAATATATATAAATATATAGATGTATAATATATAATATAGATTTAAACTATATGTTAATATATATTATAACTATATTTTAAATATGTAATGTATTAAACTATATGTTAATATATATTATAACTATATTTTAAAATATGTAATATATATTTAAAATGTGTATGTTAATATATATTATATATTTTTATAAATATATAATGTGTGCTTATAAATATATTTAAATATATATTTATGTTTATGCATGTTTTAGAATATATAAATAATAAATATAAATATGTGAATATATAATATATTAAATGTATGTATATATTAAAATCTTTGTTATATATTATATACTAATATTATATATTTAATATATTATATATGAAAAGACTGGGGAAATGGCATATAATTATATATAATAATTATTATATAATTATATATTTGTTATAGCTATTTTGGAAAAAAAATATCTGAACACTTTCCTTCTTTTTCTAAGCTCTGGAGAGTTTATGTAACATTATGTCCTGTGAACATTTAGAAGATTTTCCTAGACAATTATCTAGCCCTAGTGCCTTTTTATTTTCTTAATCCTCAACCAAGAACATGCTCATTCATTTTAGAGAAAGGGGAAGGGAGGGAGAGAAACATCAATAGGCCGCCTCTTGAACGGGACCAAACCTGCAACCTAGACATGTGCCCTGACTGGGAATCAGGCCTGGGACCTTTCAGTTTCCAGGAAGATGCTCCAACCAACTGAGCCACACTGGCCAGAGCTAGCGCTTTTTTTTTGCAAGAATACATCAACAACTTGTATTTCTTCTATGAAAATTGTCTATTTAAATTTTCTATTTTTCTAGGGATCAGTTTTGGTAAATTATATTTTTTTAAGATATACAAATTACATGTAAATTTCCAAATATATTGTGTAGAGTATTGCCCTATATTCTCTTCTGATTTTCAAAAGTTTCCTTGAGTTTACAGGTTACTTCTTCTTATTTTGTGTATTTTCACTTTTTCCTTTTTTTCTTAATTAAATAGTTATAGCAATTTGCTTATTTTGCTGAAATTTTGTCAAAGACCTGCATTTTTTATTGATTAGTTCTACTATTTTTCTGCTTTCTACCACATTAATTTATTTTTAATATTATTATTTCTGCCCTTGCTGGTGTGGCTCAGTAGACTGAGAAACAGCTTGCAAACCAAAGGGACACCGGTTCCATTCCCAGTCAGGGCACATGTCTGAGTTGCGGGCCAGGTCCCCAGTGGGAGGCGCATGAGAGACAACCACACATTGATGTTTCTCTCCCTCTCTTCTGCCTTCCTTCCCCTCTCTCTAAAAACAAAATAAAATCTTAAAACAAATAACCTCCCCAAACAATCCAATTAAAAAACAGAAAAAAGGAAAATGCAAATCAAAGCCACAATGAGATACCACCTCATACCCTTTTGAACGGCCACCATCAAAAAAGGCAAGATATAACAAGTGTTGATGAAGGTATGACAAAAGGGAACCTTCGTGCACTGTTGGTGGGACTGTAAATTGGTACAGTAACTATGGAAAACAGTATGGAGGTTCCTTAAAAAATTGAAAATGGAACTCCCATACATGAGTATGATCCAGCAACTCCACTACTGGGTACATAAGTAAAGGGCACGAAATTGCGACCTCAGATAGTTGCACTCCAGAGTTCATTGCAGCATTCCTTACAAACAGCAGAGTTATGGAAACAACCTAAGTGTCCACCAACAGATAAATGAATAAAGTGGAACATTCTTCAACCATAAAAAGACAGTCCTGCCATCTGCAACAACATGCATGTACCTTGAGAGCATCATGCTCAGTGAACTAAGTCAAAGGCAAAGACAAATACCGTATGATCTCACTTACGTGTGGAACCTAAAACTTCAACTCCAGTACCATTGTGAGTTATTTTTCAGCTTCATTTTCCCCAGATCACCAAGATAATATAAACTTAGGCTTCAAAATTGTATAAATGAAAGGTTTTGGTTAGAAAAAGCGTAAGGACAGACTTTTCCACAGCCAAGGTAAACACAGGAAGTTGTCTCCCTTTGCCAGTATGAAGACTTGTTTGTTTTCCCTATTCCACTTTTCACTGGGAGATTAGAGCTTAGAGGTCCCTGGCTTTGTTTGGAGGACTCCAGTTCTAGTTCACCCTCGAAACCTGATGTTTTGTTTTCCTGACATACCCAACAGGCGTCAGAATAGCCATTGCATTAGCCCATGCTCACTCCCTGAATTTTCAGTTCCCTCTTTTTATTCTAGGCATTCCGTTTTACTTTGAGCTAAACTATGAAGGTAATTATATGTATGCTTCATCTGGAATTTCTAGGTGTTTTGTAGTGGAGAGTATTTCTTCAGATATTTAGTTCACTATTTTTTATGCTATTGCTTTTTCTCAGCAAATTGTACATCCTTTTTATGTCACTAGATTTGACCATTAGTAGTCACCACTCATCCCTTTGAAATTATTCATAGCATGTTAACATAAGCTCCCTTACAACATCACAGATCTCACTAACTGTCCTCACGCATTCACTGGTGTTTCTCAATCTCCAGTGCACTCCATACGGCTCGCCGGGAGAGAATGTCGATCTGAAGAACCTTTTGCTGCTGACATCTTCCAGGTAGTTGATGAGGCTGCTCACGCTCTGCTGCCAGTCATACAGAATAAACCATTCGCATTTTTTGGCCACAGGTATTTAAAATCTGTTTTAAAAGGTGTTTCCTCAATCACAAGCGGTTGGTTAATGTTGTTCTGTGTGTCTGTGAGATGTCCACCTTCTGCATTACACTGTTTTATCACTGCTTGAAGGAGTGATGGATTAAGTATGGTTATAGCTGTTCTCAGACAAGAAAGTCAGACAGACAGACATTGTGTGGTAGAGACCACAAAGAGGTGAATGCCAGGCGGTGTGATGAATTGTGAAAATCCTGGGCTCCTTGTGGCATCTTCTCTTTGGAAAATAGTCCCAGGGTGGTGAATAGTGGTGACCAAGTACAACTCTTACAACTGGCCAGTTTGTACAGTAATTATACCTTTAGGCAAAAAATCAGGACTTGAAAAATCAAGATTATATAAGCAGTAACTTATGTTCCACTTATTTTTAAATTCAAAAATTATATAAATAGGGACTACATGGTAATGGAAAAATATATAATAAACATTACACATTTTTAAATAAATAAAGTAAATTATATAAATAGTATGTGCTACATTGTATAATTTTAAGGTTATAACATGAACCCTGGAGTTTTAATTGCCTGTCAGTTTGACCTAGGACAAATTTCTTAGGTTTTTAAATTAGTTTCTTTCTCTGTAAAGCTGGAATGATAACAGTTCCTTCTTGTGAGGATTCAATTAATAAAGATCATAAATTATTTGGTATATGGTAAAGGCTCACTAAATTTTGGCTACTGTATCATATAATATTTACAGATATAATCAGACAAAAAACAAAAAGTATCCATCATCCTAGGAAGTACTTTAAAATCCTGATTTGGCTCCATAATATTTTTGCAGGTGGGGTCCTGTTCTCTAACTGTTCCTGACTTTCTTTCACTTACTGTTGCTCTGGAGGTCATTTTGCTTCATGACTTGTTTTATCAAGTGCCCTTTGTGAATATAGAATTACTTTTATATTTTTCTGTTATAAAAATACTTTAGTGAATATTTTTGTAGAAAATTTGGTATACATCTCATAAGCTTCCTAGAATAAATATCCAGAATTTAGGTTAAATGATATGCCTATTGTTAAAGCTCCTGATATGTATTTCCAAATCACCTGCCATTTATACTTCATCAGCAATGGACATCTATAGCAGTCTTGTCTACAAATATATCTAATGTCCACAGCAGTTAACAAATTTTTGGTTCAGTACTGCTTTAATACTTTTGAAAAGCACTGAGGACCATTTTTTTTCTAGTCAAGATTGCGGCACAGGTAGACACAGCTCACCTCATCACACAGTCGACATCAAAATTACAAATAAAATTAGAACAACCATCACTCAGAACCATCAGAAATTGAACTGAATGGAAGTCTGACAACTACAGAATTAAAGAAACCACATCCATCCAGACTGGTAGCAAGGGCAAAAATGTGGAATGGGCTGGTCCCACATTCACATGTGGTGGATAAAAATTCAGGAGGGATATCTCAGCAGTGAGGAGTCCCAGTCCACAGCCCAGGGTTCCAGTGCCAAGGAGATAAGTCCCCACAACTTCTGGCTGCAAAAACCAGGGGGGATTGTGAGACTTTGGGACAAGATGAAGGCATAGATAGACACACTTCACCTCCTTGAACAACCAAAAGAAGGATAACAACCAATATAAAAACAAAAAACAACCAGAACTTCCAGAAAACTGAACTGTATGGAAGTCCAACAACCAAGGAGTTAAACAAAAAACATTCATCCAGATTGTTAGGAGGGGCAGAGATGGGCACCCAGGGTGGAGAGGACATGCAGTGAGGTGGCAGCTGGTGGACTAGGCAGTCCCACATTCTTATTCAGATAAACTAGGAGGAACAATAGGGGAGTGGGCAATCCCAGCCCAGGACAGACTGTACAACCCAGGGTTCCAGCACTGGGAAATAATGCCTCAGAACCTCTAGCTATAAAAACTTTCTGGGGGTTGCAGTGGCAGAAGAAACTGCCAGTCTCTCAGGAGAGTCCTTTTGAGGGGACCACAGGGTCCTAGAATGTACATAAGCCCACTCACCCCAGGAGTCAGCACCAGGGCAGCACCTGGAAGAGTGCCATTTGCTAGCAGGAAGAGGGAGAAGTAACTGAAAATGGGTGAGTGCCGAGCAGGTGGCATTGTTCCCTCTCTGACCCCTCCCCCACATACAGCACCACAGTGTGCCAAAGTGAATTGCCTCACCCTGACAACTATCTAATGCTCCTCCCCTTACAACATAACAGGTGCGCCAAGACAAAGACATATGGCCCAAATTAAAGAACAAATTAAAAACTCCAGAGAAAGAACCAAGCAGTGGGGAGAGAGCCAACCTATCAGATGCAGAGTTCAAAACACTAGTAATAGGATGCTCAGAGAAATGACTGAGTATGGCCTCAAAATAAAGGAAGAAATGAAGGTGACACAAAGTGAAATAAAGAAAAATATACAGGGAACCAACAGTGAAGAGAAGGAAGCCAGGACTTAAATCAATGATTTGGAACAAAAGGAAGAAATAAATATTCAACTGGAACAGAAAGAAGCAGAAATAATTTTTTTAAAAATGAGGAGAGGCTTAGGAACTTCCAGGACAACTTTAAACATTCCAACATGCAAATTATAGGGGTGCCAGAAGAAGAAGAGGAAGAGCAAGAAACTGAAAACGTATTTGAAAAATAATGAAACAAAATGTCCCCAATTTGGAGAAGAAAATGGACATACAAGTCCAGGAAGCTCAGAGAATCCCAAACAAGTTGGACCCAAAGAGGGCCACTCCAAGACATGTCATAATTAAAATGCCAAAGGTTAAAGATAAAGAGAGAATCTTAAAAGTAGTAAGAGAAAAGAAGTTAGTTACCTACAGGGCAGTTCCCATAAGACTGTCAATTGATTTCTTAAAAGAAACTTTGCAGGCTACAAGGAGTTGGCAAGAAATATTCAATCATGAAAAGCAGGAACCTACAGCCAAGATTGCTCTACTCAGCAAAGCTGTCATTTAGAATTAAAGGGCAGACAAAGCCCTGGCTGGCATAGCTCAGTGGATTGAGCGCAGGCTGTGAATCAAAGCATTGCAGGTTCGATTCCCAGTCAGGGCATATGCCTGGGTTGCACGCCACGGCCCCCAGCAACCGCACATTGATATTTCTCTTTTTCTCTCTTTCTCTCTCCCTTCCCTCTCTAAAAATAAATAAATAAAATATTTAAAAAAAGATGATTAAAAAAATAATAATCTTTAAAGGGCAGATAAAGAGTTTCTCAGACCAGACAAAAGTAGAGATTCATCATCACCAAACCATTATTATATGAAATGTTAAAGGGACTTATCTAAAAATAAGAAGATCAAAACTATGAACAATAAAATGGCAATAAACTCACATTTATCAACAGTTGAACCTGAAAAACAAACTAAGCAAACAAGAAGAACAGAAACAGAATCATGGATATGAAGAGCATTTGATGTTTGCCTGATGGGAGGGAGGTGGGGGGAATGGGTGAAGCAGTGAGGGGATTAAGTAGTACAAACCGGTAGTCACAGAATAGCCATGGGGATGTAAAGTACAGTATAGGAAACGGAGTAACCTTAGAACTTATTCACATGACCCATGGTCATGAGCAATGGTATAGGGATTGCCTAGGCAGGTGGGGTGTGCTGGGTGGAGGGTGGCAAAAGGGGAAAAATTGGGACAACTGTGATAGCATAATTGTAAAATATAATATGAATAATAAAATGAAATTAAATGCCACAAAAAGCATTGAGGACCTTATAGAACTTTGTTT
>PVIA01019511.1:0-10405 GCA_004024845.1 Tonatia bakeri | reverse complement strand
ACCTCACTCTTCCTTCATTGTACAGAGGTTTACCCTGCAAACATCTATTAGGTGATAAACAGCACAGCACCGGAAGTAGACTTCCAGAAAGGAAATGTAATCTCATCATTTGAAACGCTGTACGGTCAATTCTCAGTTTCTCTGCCTTTGGGAAAACAATATGATACACAATGTCTGTAAAAAGCACTATAATTTCAAAGCATCATAATAAAAAATAAATTTATTATCTCCACCATCTTATTTGTTAAAAAAAAAGAATCTTAAAAAGTAGTTTGGCTTTTCTATGTTCTACATAAAGCTATAACCAAAAATGCCTTTGCCTCTGGAATTAGCCAATAGAATCAGTTCTGGTTCATATTCCTCCATTCCATTCCTTTGAAAAAGTGTTAAAGCAGTTGACATGTTAGACAATGAGGAAAAATGAACCAATCAACCAGATAAGTATTGCCATGATCAAGGAAGCCAAGAGAAGAAGGGCTAAAATCCAAGTGTCTTTGTTCCCTCAAAACCAATCAAAACAAAACCCTGAGGATGTACCCTCGACTTTGAGCCTAAACGGATGTTAAGGGGAGACTTTAGATTCTCTAGAAAGAAAGTACGGGAGAAGAAAATGTGAAAGCCATGGCCTGAGTGTGGGAATTTGGAAATGGGGGATAAGATTTTCCAAGTCCTTTCTCCTTTCACACTCACACACACACACACACACACACACACACACACACACTCCCCAATCTCACATCCAAGGTTGCATGTTGTGGAAGACAAAACAAAATCCTAATATAGGAGCCCTTCTCGTAGCTCAGTGTATCATCTTGTGCCTTCATTTCTGTCCCATAAGCATCTAACCCCAGAGGCTGGAGCTTCCAACTAGCTGCGGGCTAATCTGGCTGTGCGCCACCACATGCCTGGGAGGGAGGAAACCCTATCATGGGGGGAGGGTGCAAGTAGAAATGAGGGAGGAAAGAGAGGGAAAAAGCACCACAATTTTGATATCCTCCCATCCCAACCATATGAACAGGGACTTCAGTCTCTTCTAATACATTTTGAGACATTAGGAAATTACAAGAAGACACACTTTTTGCAGAATAAAAATTCTGAGTGTGAGAGAAGAGCTGACCCTACAACTGCCAAAGAGGAAAGTTAGGGGAGCGGAGCCTGTGGGTCTACATCACTTCCTAGTAAAGCATCTTTTCCTTTTTGCTCGTTCTCTGCAGCTGATGAAGACGCTTGGGGCTAAGGCAAGCTTCTCGCTCAGACCTAGCATCCACATAGGGTCTTCATAGGAAAAAACAGAGGTGAATTCATTACCCCCTTTCTCCTGCTGGGGCCGTGCCAGTGTCAAGCAAACCGACAGAAGGGATGAGAAGGGAGAGATTCAGTACTTGGGTTCCTCATCATACAGTGCTGCCTTCTCACAAGCACAGCTTCGGAGAAGAGGCTGGACCATGGCCAAATTCAGACTCAGCCCAAGGGAGGGAGGCCTTCACGACCAGACTACTTATCTACCCGGTTAAGGGTTTAACTTTGAAAGAGCTGAGGAGAAACAAGAGAACAAAACAGATCCAAAACTAATCAGAATGAGAGGAAGGAGAGACACATACTTGACACTCTTTTCTCTTTTTGTGACCCAGCACGAAATGGCAACTATTTCTCTAGGGTTGAGAAGGCTGTGGTGTGTGTGTGTGTACCGCACAACAGTCATGGCCAAACCAGAATGTGCAAGCCTGCTGAAATAAATCAATATGTGGGCCTTCTCCAGTGACCACATGAACAAATGCGTTCTGAAAAATATTATTAAAACTCTTAGCCCCGAGAAGTTGTAATTTTGTGTTGGTGAAAGTAATTACAGAACTAATTCCATTGTGCCATTGAAAATGCCCTCAGCTCGGTAACCTGTTGACCTGGCAAGACTGCTACCAGTGAAAACAAAAGCAAGCTTCCTGCTCTCTTCAGTTTACTTTGGTCAAAGGCCTTCTTTTCTTTGCCAAATCACAGGATTTTGTCTGTGACGATCAGTATAATAAAGAAGACACCGCCTGTGTTATATCTGTACTCAGAATCTATGTAAAATAGTCACACAGACCAATGGAGACAAACAAACAGATACGTCTGGTCAGAGAATACCTTAGACCACTGGGTCCTAAGCTGCGCACCAGAGCACCTAAGGGGCTTTTTAAAACTATGGGTGTCCATTCTCCACCCTAAGATGTCCTGATTCCATTTATCTGCCTAGGACCAAGGTATTCAGATTTATTCAATCTGATAAATTTATTCATTCAGTAGCTATTTACTGAGAGTGGATGATTAGTTAAGTTTGTCAGTATATAACAGTGAACTTAAAAACAAACAAACAGTAATCCCAACCTTTATGGAATTTGCATCTTTTGAGGGAGAAACAAAATAAATAAGTAAAATATACAGCATGTTAGAAAGTAATAAGTACTAAGGAGAACAATTAACAGAAGAGAACAGGGAGTTTGAGAGGGGGTACAATTTAAATAGGTAGTCAGGAGGGTAACATTTTAGCAAAGTAAAGGAAGTTAGAGAGTATGCCAAGCAGAAATCTGAGCGGAAAGCATTACAAGTACACGAAATAGCTTGTGCAAAATTAGCTTTTACTCTTGGAAGGTTTGAGCAGAGGAATGAACTGATCTGTATCCAGTATCCAGACGGTATTACCCTGGCTGCTGTATTGAAAATAGACTGAAAGAGAGTTAAAGGGAAGAAAGGAGACCCCTTGGAAAGTGGCTTGGACGAGGAATGGTAGCCTTGGAGGAGACGGATCCTGGGAAGAATTTGGACATATTTTTAAGGCAGAGCCAATAGAATTGCTGATCCATTGGATGTAAAGGTGTGAGAAAAATCATGATTAACCTGTCAGCCATGTCTTCAAGGTCTTTACTCTGAGGCATTGACACAAATGAAATTGCCTTTGCTAGTTTCAGACATACTGTCTCTGAGCTGCTTATTCAGATCCAAGTTGAAATGTTGCACAGTCGGATGGGATAGAATTCAGGGACACATATGTGCTGCAGACATGAATTTTGGCTTTGTAAATATATGGACAGTATTAGAGCCATGAGTCTGGAGGGCATCTCCACGGGACTGAGTGAGCTGGAGAGAAGAGGTCCGAGGACCAACCCTGGGGTTACTCCACTTGGTGGTCGAGCCTCTGCTGTTAATGTGGTATAACTGGGTTTCAGCAAAACATCTGTGTTTCCCATTTAAAAAAGGCTGGGATAGCTGACTTAACTGGTGACACCACTGGATTCAAAATGACAACAAAAATTATTATCATGCCATTCTGTGGAAGAGGATAATTCTTGAAAAATATTAAGGTGTGTCCCTGATCCTTCCGTCAGCACTTTAAAACCACCATGTATAAAACTATGGAAGTTTACATCCAGTCCCTCTCTTCCTAACTAACTGAACATTGATTAAACTCAGGAATCCACCGCTTTCTCCCACAGCCACATGCCTCAGGTGAGCTACACAGTTGGTCCCGGCTGGCCTGACTCTCAGCCAATGAGAAATAAGAGGTTCACCAGGAAGCTCCAAAGAAAGACCTCCTGGCTCTTAAGAGGCAGTCATGGGAAAAGATGCCTTGCTTGCTCCTCCCCTGGGTTTCTGAACACCAGGGAGGTGTCCTGTGACCACCCTGTGCAAATGTCTATGAGAATTTAATAATAATCCCAATGAGATGCAAATCTGAAAAGTCACAGCAAATCTGAGGAGTTTGGAGTTCGGAGTTCCGAGCAAGTGAAGGTTAGGATCTAGAGGCTGGTCCACTGACCCCCAGGCCAGTTCTCTGCATCCCATGGCATCCTCAGGCCAGCTTCTACCCAGCCCTTACCCTGCACCATTCGGGCAGGCCCACAGCTCTCCTGAGAACTCCTAATTGGTGTTTCCGCCATCTGCTGTGAAATGTGGCCTTCAACAAGCAGCCAGAAGGTTTTGATGGAATGTTACGTGGAGTCTTATCTATCAGCAGAAAAGATCAAAAGCTCTCATGGATGCAGATAGAATACAAGTGGCATATTTGTCTTCTAAAGCATTCAAACACTTCATGAATTTTCAAGGAAATTAAGAACTAGATTGTGCCCTCCGTCTGTGCATGTTATTTTTGTTTATATCACCAGAAGCTGTTTATCCATCCCAATCAGTAGATTCAAACCAACAAACATAACCATGGGGAAAGATCAAAACATGCGGAGGTGGGGGAAAAGTTGCAAAACATGCTCTATTGTACTCAGATAGATTGGAAAGTTGCTTGGAAATAGGAAGAGATGAGACAGATCTAAGAGGGGACTGTTTTTCCTGAAAGGAGTGAGACAGGAAGGGAGGCCGGCTACAGTAAACAGTGCACATTTTTTAATTGTATGCAAACTCTGTGCGTGAGTAGGGAAGAAGCACTTGGATTACCATATGCAAAACTTTCATCTCCCATAAGAATAATGAACACTTATATTATGCTTAATATGTGCCTGACTACATTCAGATGATCTTATCTAATAATTTAAGGTACTTTCATCAGGATACACACATATGCACACATATCCAAATATATATATATATATATATATATGGTGACTTCTTAATTCTAGTGTTAATTCCATTTTAAAGAGATACAGAGGCTAAGTGACTTTCCCAAGGTCACCCAGCTGATGAGATGCAAAACTGGCTTTAAAATCCATGGTCCTGATTATTTTGGCAGTCTTTCATATTCCTCTTCATGGCACACAACAAAGACCTTCCCTAAACTGACCCAGGTGCCCAGTTTATCCTAATCTATTGAGCTGCTCACATAGCACACCATGCTGAATGTTACCTGGCCCTGACACATGGGGCCTTTCAAGACCGTACGTGCTCTGACTTGTTCCCTGGGTTAAACATCTTCCCCAACTCAGCCTGGCCAATTCCTCTTGATCTTTGAGGACCAAACTCAAGTCTCCTTCTCTGGGAAGCCTCTCCCAGCTGGTCCACACTCTCAGGCCTCTGAGCTTCCACCTGGGCTCCCGCAACCCAGCCCTTCCTCTGGGATAGCCCTTATCTTGGAGTACTGATTTCTCTGTTATGTCTGTCTCTTCTACCTGACTCTGAGCTCTCTGATGAAAAGATGACACCCCACACATCTCTGTATTCCCCATACCTAATAAAGCCACCCAAATGCAGTAGGTGCTTCATACTATTTGGTGGATGTATAACTGAATAAATAATGCAAATATATTTAATAGTTGTATGGAATTCTTCACCAAATTCTTCACTAATATTCTATCCTGTAAGTGGAGCAATTTTAAATATGCTTTGGAAGTAGGTAAGTTATAAATTATAACCCTTCCAATACCACATATAGAGTTGAATACATTGGATAGACTACCAGTAAAAAAGAAAAAAAAAGCCACCACAGCTAGTCTATGTGTGGCATGCTAGGGACATGGGTACAATCATATTTCAGGCCTGCAGCAAACCCAGCAGCCCTCCCTGTCTTCCATCCTTGCCCTAAAGGCAGCCCCTGCCCACAGGAAACTATTGGTCAAGACAGGAAAAACCTAAAGGCTCCGCTCGCTGGGTCCGCAATAAAGAGGACCCCATAGTTCAGTTACCTTAGTGGCTAACACTGTCTTGTATCTGATTGACAATGGAAAAGTAACTTAGTTTTCTAAGGAAGAAAATAACAATTTTACAGTTTTTTCCCTGCTGTAAGTTACTCTGGTCTAGATGAGTTCTGAAATTCCATTTTGAATTTGAAAAACATTGACTCCTATATTTAAATAATTTATGGTGTTTGTTTTAGTTTTCAAATTTAACTTCAGAGGAAACATTGAGGGTATAAATCACTTTGACATATTTAACAGAGCGAGAATAACCTAGGTTCTCCTAACAAGGTATTATAGGTTATATGTAAACATCAGTGAACATCCGTGAAAATTCATTTGCTAAGTAGCTTAATACCTCTTCATTTGCTGAGTCACTTAATTCCTCTTTATTTCCTGAGAATTTAGCAACTGGTATATGTCTTGAAATTCACCTAGAATTTTTATCTGCACAACTGGTATGTCCTCCTTCAACACTTCACAATTTTAACTATAGGTTCTTGCTGGCCAGGCTGTTTGAGCACGTGGCTGCCAAAGACTGAAGTTAACCACACAGACAAATTTACAGCAAGTAAACTGTCAAACTCAGTAATAGTTGAGCTCCTCATTTCTTTCTTCCTCTTGAAGTCATTCACTCTAAAATGATCACCTTTTTATTTAAACTAATATTTATGTTTTTCTTTAATCCAAGTGCTCTACACAAAATGATATATTTTAGGTCTGATGATACAAGGCACTCAATCAGAAATAGACACCAAAACAAACTCCAAAACAAACAAAATGTAATACTCCAGCCAGGACCTACAAATCACTCAGAAAAGCCAACTTTTTTTGAACTGCTATGGGATGAAATTTTATATTTTATGCAAGAAAGTTTTCCAATGGAAACATTTTTCTTCTGTGCATGCTATGAGGCGGCTGTTTGCGTGATGGGGAAGGCTCTTTAGAAGAATGATGTGACGCTGCAGTTGAGACTCATCTGCTGTTTCACTGTTTCTGAGTATTAAACACAATTTGTGTTATTGACATAATACCTCGAAATGCAATTGCCTTCAAGTGTTTTGTCAGAATGCAAGGCTACTCTTTCTCTACATTGTCTTCTTATCTTTTTCCAACCAGTGTCAACTTAGATGAAAAAAGGAAAAAATTTCACCTTCACAGACTGATAAGGTAATCAATGATTATTGATAAATGATGCTCTGATGTTCAAGCAATTGCTTAATATATTTGAGAGAAAAAATTAAATTGGAACCCTGCCTTGTCCCATAATTATAACTACATGTCAGATGGGTCAGAACCACTTTTCCCAAAGTGAGCTCTGAGAAATGGTCATCTTAATAAGTGCTCAGGAAAACAAACAAAAAATGTATTAATTACATGTGTCTGATACCTTTCCTCTGCCTGCCCTCTAAAAGGGGGTAATTAACATTATCTCGTTAAATGCTCTGACAAGTCCTGAAAGTTTTTTTAAATCAGCTTACTGTATAACTCTGTGTTTCCAAACACAAACTTTTTTTTACCATAGAAAACTTTTGCCTCTCATCTGTTATCACTCCACAGAACTAGTGTTGCTGAAGACACCATGGGGAAAGCCAAATCAAAGTATTCTGTGGGAAAAAATCATAAAAATTAGAAAAATATAGGTAAATAGTCTGTAGATATTTTTATGTAGAATTTCTGACAGGATTTTAAAAACCACAGAGAAAAAAATCACTTATATTTAACTACATAAAATTAACATCTCCATGAATCAGAAGCTTTTATAAACAAAAATAAATAATTAGCTAGACATAAGTATTTGTCAAACTTTGGCAATGGGTCAATATCCTTCATGTAGAAAGAGCATTAAAAAATTAATAAGGTGCATGTACTAGAAAAACTTAAAAAGAGCCTCAACCAAAATTCCTAGAACAAGAAATATAAAAGGCCAATAAGCATGAGAGAAGGTTTACTTTTACTGATATTCCAACTAATGCAGCCTAAACAGTAAGATGCCATTGTTCTTTTATCTAATTGGCAACAACTTTTTAAAATATTATGCTTTGTATTGATGTGCAGACACTGCTACACCTTCTTTCCCACTCCTGGTAGAGCACACACTGAAGAGCGTCTCTGAAAGGTCAGGTCTCATCTTCTACACACACATTAGTTCCATTTCTGGGTCATGGTAAATAGATTTATATCTGCTCTATCATACACATTGTAATACAAAAGTGTAAAAACTTAAATGCATGGCATAGAAAAATTATTAAGTAAAATAGTATAACTAATACAGTGAAAAATATTCCATGCTGTGCTGAAACTTTTCACATTAAATAATATGGAAAGAAATCCCCATAATATAACACTCAGTAGAAAAGCAGACTTATGCTGATTTCATTTTAATCTCAATTTTGTTTTAATAATTAAATACATATATAACTTTTAAAAAGACTCAGAACACATCTATTAATACCAAAATAATAGCTCTCTCTGTATGGCATGTCATGTGATTTTTCTATGCTGTCTTCAGTAAGAGGAAAGAATGGTTAGTGGTGCCAAGTAGAGATCTGACTTGATCTTTCTTAACAATGTAAGAATTACTTCCAGTTAGCACATTGTTTAATAATAAACAGGTGCTAGAAAAGTTGTTTTAGAGATCCTTTCAAATAGTTATAACTTGTTAATTCTATTTATACCCTAAACTGTACTATACTTCTATGAAAGTCTTCTTTTCATATTTTGGATGAAGATAAAGTACACATTAGCACAAGTAATCCTAAAAACTGATTAATACTGATTAGCGACTAGCCTTACTGTGGTTCTTTGCTGAGAAAAAAAAAAAAGAAATGGAAAAACAGACAATTCAACTCTTAATTAATACACTTTCTTTCAAATGACTTGGAAAAATACTGTGAATGTTTTCTAGGCTTGGCTGTTCTCAGACATACGAAGGAAAAACAACTGTCACTTTTGTAGAATAATTTCAAAGAAGACCTAGAAAACATGCAGTTGCTGGGGAAGTCCTCTACTCACATCATTTCACTAACATTTCCCCAATGCTCTGATTTAGCAGCTCATTACTGAACGTCAAAAATTACATTCACAACTAGCAAAACTGAGGGCTGTAACAACCACATCACAGAGACAGGTGTTGGTCCACTGGAAATATATAGTAAGATTAGGGCCCATCCCCATTTCAAGCACAAAAATTCATATTCTTATTTCATCATTGCTTTTCTAAAATAATTTTTCTAAAAGATAGAAGCAATTTTTCTTTCAGGGTCTTTAAGATAACATATAATGTAACCCCACTGCTGACTATGTACTTTCTACACTTATAATTAACCTTAAAATCAAATGAAAATTGTGATTTACAAGTGATTCTTATTACAACCAAACCACTTTAGGAGTAATAATTTCACTCTAATATTACAATACAGGTTTATCCCTCTTTAAATTTAGATCTTGTCAATGCATAAAATAAAGGATTGTTATCTACATTAGAAAAGGATCCTTCTCTTTATCAAAAGGTTCATTGCAAAAAGATTCCTTTAAAGGCCAAGCTCTTCTATTACATTGAAAATATTTCAGTTTAGAACAATTTAATCTGCCTGAAGCTTTTCCATACTGAAGATGAAACATCAATATATTGTGCAGGTCTCATTACACTGACAGAATCTTCCAGAGCAAAAAGCTGCTCGGCTGTGACTCAATAAGTCAGGGAAAGAGGAAGAGGCACAGACAAAGAAAAACCTGGAAAAGGATAAGCAGGAAGGACAGAATAAGTTAACAAGCGTATAGGAGAAGGCTCTGACAAATGTTTCATATACCTGATGGAAGAGTAAAATATTAGAGCAACTCCATGGCCTATTTATATCACACATGCATGTGATTAATCTCCCCAGAAAGTTTTCTGAGGTCAGAGCTTCTGACTGGTTGTCAGTCCCTACATAGAGATGGGACCCAAACATAGTATGCCTCAATGAATATTTGTTGAGTGAAAATAATTAGTAAATGGCACCAAACAACACCTTTGGTTAACTTCTGAACTGACCTTGTGATTTGGTACCTCTGGGAATGTGGTAACGGGTAAGAGACATCATAGAGATTAAAGTTGGTCTTCGTTCAACCTCTAACCCAAACAAAACAAAACACCAAATCACAGTTATTGGCAAGGTGATTGTTATTCTCCAAATAATTATCTGTGCCTAAAAGTAGTTAGCATCTATGACTAACAATAAATCTTAAGTAACGGATTCTATACAAATTCCTTCCTCAGAAGGCAGGTTAGCAGGCACATTTCAACTCCTTCCCCATACTCCACTCCCTATCCCACAACCAGGCCAGGATAAAACAAAAACAAAAACAAACCAACTTTCCCCAAATGAGAGGGTCCCCTCTGCCCACTTGTCTCCCCTCCCTGCAGACAGACAGAGCCCCCAGCAGTGTGGTCTATGACCCTCCCTTTCATCACTTAATCTGTGTGACTCTCAGAGATGCAAAAATACTGTGAAGTGCTAGGCAGCCACTTCCAATTCAGTCTTCTCTAGTTCAACCTGGGCAGGGGCTGCAGTTAATACAGAGAAGCTGGAAAGAGATAAAAGAAAATTTGTGTCCTCAAATCTAAACGTCACTGGCCTATTCTGTAAGCATGGAAGCTGATTACAATAGGTATGTGGCATCCACATCTGACTCCATAGCCAAATCTCCATTATTTTTGGTAATGCAGGACAAGCTGTAAGTAGACAATAAAAAGTCACAGATAGTCCCAAACCCAGTTTTAGCCATTAGTTACTCCCTTGTTCCTTCCAAGTCTTTGATCACAGCAA
>PVIA01019510.1:0-10404 GCA_004024845.1 Tonatia bakeri | reverse complement strand
TAAAAATATGAACAGTAAAAAAAAAAAAAGTCATCAAATGGAGGGTTAGCAATAGGGAAATGGGAGGAAGAAAGAGGGGGAAATGATATAGAGAATAAGTAGTATAGACAATAGGTAGAAAATAGACAGGGGGAGGGCAAGAATAGTATGGGACATGTAGACACTAAAGAACTTATGACACATGGACATGAACTAAAGGGGGGAATGTGGGTGGGAGGGGGTGGGCAGGGTGGAGGGGAGTGAAGGGGGGAAAATGGGACAACTGCAATAGCATAATCAATAAAATAAAGAATAAAAAAAAGATTTTATTTACTTATTTTTACAGAGGGGAAGGAAGTAGAAAGGGAAAGAAACAGCAATGTGTGGTTGCCTCTTACATGCCCCCTAACTGGGGATCTGGCCGACAACCCAAGCATGTGCCCTGACTGGGAATCAAACTGGTGACCCTTTGGTTTGCAAGCTGGTGTAAGTGCCAGGTCTTTTAAAAAGACTTGGTGAGCTACTCCCTCAGGTTCCAGCTTCCCGCTAAGGCTTAAAACAGTGTGTGCCTGGAAGATTAAGTATTCAAAAACAGCATACTGAATGAATTGACTGAAGTCATTCAAATAAAAGTAATGAATAATGCCTGAGGCTCAAAGATATCAAAAAACTGGGTTCAATTCAATGATTTCTAAATTACCACTCAAGTTTTAAAA
Organism: Tonatia bakeri; assembly: GCA_004024845.1. Taxonomy (NCBI): domain Eukaryota; kingdom Metazoa; phylum Chordata; class Mammalia; order Chiroptera; family Phyllostomidae; genus Tonatia; species Tonatia bakeri. The sequence goes on along the minus strand of PVIA01019510.1, from coordinate 9,709 downwards.
CTCTGTATTCATACAGAACTAAGTTAAATCTCATAGAATGCCCTTATTCTATGAAAATTCTGTGATTAGTATAGTTACTAGGAAATGAGACAAACTAAATCTCACTACATAAACAAATTTAAAAAAACCCGAAGAGGCCACTTTTGCCTGTTATAAGTTTGTTAGTTATCAGAACAGCAACAACAAAAAACCATGACTTCAAGGCTAGTTGGCTTTGGAACTTTGAAAATAAAACAAGCTACCAAGACAGATGGAAAAAAGAATCTTTTACTTGCCTCTACTGAAAACTATAATTTGAGTAGATTTTCCATAAATTTCTGATATAACTTTATTTGTGATCAATTAATATATTTGGCAATCATAGCTAAATATGAAATCTGCTTGTCTATTAAAGTCCTAAGTGACTTTAAATAAACTAACATTTAGTGTTTGCTATGTGCCAGACACTGTTCCTCCTTCAACCCTCTCAAGGTAGACACCATATTATTACTACACTACTATATGCCTATGGTCATGTACTTAGTCATATAGTTAAGTGGCAGAGCCAGGACTCAAACCTGGGTAGTCCAATGCTGGATCCCAAACTCTCAACCACTACCTTATGATCCAATAACAAACAAACAAACAAAAAACACTATTACTACATACTTCATGACAAATTCAGCCATAATCAGCTTCTGACATGAGGTTGGTTCTGTCGGCCCCTCTTATTTCTACTACAAAGTAATATTATTAGGAAGTATAACTATAGAACAGATGCCTTCAATAGATAGCTGGGAAATAATACGAGTGTTCTTTCTCACACAACCAGAATCATACAACCAGACAAAGCAGTAATGAGTTCTGTCTCCTGATTCCATTACAAATTATGTTGCCATAAACAAGACAATTAATTCAGCCTCAGTTTCCAAAGTCATAAAATCAGGAAAGAAATATCTGCTCTACTACAAAGCATCAAAATGAAATACTTACTAATTCCACTCCTAATATTTTCACCCAAAGAAAATAATCCAAACAAGCAAAGGATTGTAGAAAGATAGTTAAAGCGATTGCTTACACAAAAAGTTAACATTCAACAAGAGAACTGTTAAACAAATTATGCTGACAACTCAATGAACTATGCAAAGTACAGATAAAGTTATGGGATATACACATCCAATATATCAACCATCAGAAACTAGGCTGGAAACTTTAATGATGACTCAAAAAAATAAAGTCATTGAGAAACGCAAATAAAAATGTTTCCTTAAATTAATGGCGTCATGGGTGAAGATTTCCACAAACCTGAAACATTCTCTCCTTACTACCTTGATTGATTTACCATAACCACATAAAACAATATATACGAATCCAGTAGGAAAATACATATAGAAGTACACAGTTAATTAATGAACAACAACATCCAAATCCAACTGATCTTAATACATATAAAGTTAGAGACGGGAAACAATTCCAGACCAAAGAAACACCTCTAAACATAAAAACAGAGAAAATAAAAACAAGGAGGGAAAAAAGGAACATGATTCTTCTCTTCAGAAGAGCTTGAAAATTTCACCTTGGAAAAAAAGACTCCCAAATAACTCTTTGTTAAAGTCCTAATTCAACTGCACACAGATTTACTAAACACCTAGATAAAAAGCTCAGCAAGACACAAGGATGAATCCTGATCCCAAGACACCTGGGGAGTAACAGGGAAGACAGTGAAGAAATGTCATTTGAGCTTAAAGGAATAATAGAAGAAATTGGCTAAGAATTCACCAGTGTTAAATCAGTCACTAATCCACTGACTCAATCAAGGAGGTGAACAAATCCTGAGAATAAACAAACAGAAATCCATACCTAGACACATCAAAATATTAGAAACAAAACCAAACAACCCTCTCATTCCAAAAAAGAAAGAAAATCTTTAAACAGAACCATAGAAAAAGACACATTACCTTTAAAAGGCAGGAGATTTCTAATTCCCAACTACTGACCTCACCAGCAACAATGGAATTCAGAAAGACAGGGGAATGATAGTTTCAATATGCCATCAGAAAACACCTACTAATGTGGAAATCTCTGTCCAGCAAAACTGTTTCAAGAAGTAGAGCTAAATACAATTTCAGACAAACCAAAAGTGGGAGAGTTAGTCACCAGTGGATCCTCAAGAACGAAAATTTTAAAAGAATTCAGACAAAAGGAAATTATCTCTGGTCTGAGACGTAAAAAAAACAAAAGAAGGAGTAAGTGTGCAAAATGAAAAATGACTTTAAAACCATAATGTCTAAGAGGTTTAAAAGAACAAGGATGAATCATAAAATTTACAACAATACTCCAAGTTGAAAAAGGATAATGAGGTTAAAGTGTTCTTAAGGTTTACATATTATTAGGGAGAAATAAAGTGTTTTAAACTCTATATATTGTCAGGAAAGATGGTAATGCAAATTTTAATACTGAAAAAGTTAGGGAGGACTCTTGTAATTTCTGGGTAGCCTCTAAATGAAGAGAAACCAATTACTATATAATTTCTAAACCTGAATGCAGGGAGCTGAGGCATAAATAGAACAATGAAAAAACTTAAAGTGCAAAAGAAGGTAGGGAAGGAGAAGAAAAATAAATGAGACAAATAGCACAAAATAACATGGTAAATTTCAACTCAAATTTATTGCTAATTAAAGTAGACTAATTTTTAAAACTTTATACCTCTAGAGCCCTGGTCAGGTAGCTCAGCTGGTTAGCACATCTCCCTGATAAGCTAAGGTTGCAGGTTCAATCCCCATCAGGGCATATACAAAAACCAACCGATGAATGCATAAATAAGCAGAACAACAAACTGATCTCTCTCTCTCTCTCTCCGCCTCCCACCCTCCCTTCTTCTAAAATCAATTTTTAAAATATTTATGCTGGCCCTGGCTGGTGTGGCTCAGTTGGTTGGAGGGTCATCCCACAAACTGAAAGGTCATGGGTTCAATTCCTGGTCAGGACACATAGCCAGGTTGCAGGTTACAAGAAAGCAACCAATCAATGTTTCTCTCTCACATAAATGTTTCTCTTTCCCCTCCTCTCTCTCTAAAAGCAATGAAAATATGTCCTTGGGTAAGGACAAGAAATAAATAAAAATAATAGCCTTTAATAACAATAGCCTCAAAATACAGAAAACATAAAAGGAAAAAATATATAGAAAACAAAAATTGGCAGAGTGATAAGAAAAAATATATTATAATCATAGTGGAGATAAACTTCTCTTAGCAATTAACAGAACAAGCAAAAAAAATAAATTGCTGAGAGTTTGAAAATTTCAGCGTCATAAAAAACAAATCACCTAGCCCTGGCTGGCATAGCTCAGCGGATTGAGTGCGGGCTGCGAACCAAAGCATCGCAGGTTCGATTCCCAGTCAGGGCACATGCCTGGGTTGCAGGCCACGGCCCCCAGCAACCACACATGATGTTTCTCTCTCTCTCTCTCTCTCTCTCTCTCCCCCTCTCTAAAAATAAATAAATAAAATTAAAAAAAAAAACAAATCACCTAATGAATACAAATAAATTCCTATACTCTAAGTGTGGAATATATATTTTTCCTGAGCATAGGGAATATTTATAAATATTAATCATGTAGTACTGGATCATTAAGTACTCTCAACCGACTGAAAGGACTGAAATCATGTGGAACGTATTCTCTGTCCACAGTATAATTAAATTGGTAATTAATTACAAAACATGTCTAAAATATACCTCTTTTAGCAAACTAACAAGTATACTTTAAATAAACCTTACATCAAAAAATAAATCATAGTAAAAATTTAAATATATTTTGAACTCAATAAAATATCACACCAAAGATCATAAAGAAGAGCCCTGGCTGGTGTGGCTCAGTGGTTGAGCGCCAGCCTGTGAACCAAAGGGTCGCCAGTTTGATTCCCAGTCATGGCACATGCCTGGGTTGTGGGCCAGGTCCCCAGGACAGGGTGTGCAAGAGGCAACCGCACATTGATGTTTCTCTCCCTCTCCTTTTCTCTCTAAAAAATAAATAAAATCTTTATAAAGTCAATGTGGCTACAACAGAGTGACCAAGCAAGTGAAAAGGAAGAAATGAAGTCAGAGAAGTAATTCAGGGAGAGGAAGAAATATTCCTTATTCTGCTCTAAGTAAGTCAGATATCGTTGAAGGGTTGATGTTTTAAAAAAAACCACTCTGAGTGCAAAATTGAAAACAGCTTTAGGGGGTTCAGGTGGAAGCACCAAGTCCTACTTAGAAGGTTAATGCAATAATAATCCAGGTGAGACACAACAGTTACATGAACCAATCTTGGATTGGTGGAGGGAGCAAAAAGTGGAAAGAGCCAATGAAATTTACTGATGGAATGGATATGGGTGCTACAGAAAGAATTCGGGGATCACTCTAAGGGTTTATGCCTCAAGTACGAGATAGATGGAACTGCCATTAACGAAAAATGAAGAAGACTGTAGTGGTCCACCATTATCTGCAGTTTCCCTTTCCACAGTTTCAGTTCTTCTCTGTCAACCAAGGTCCAAAATATTAAATGGAAAATTGCAGGAAGAAACAATTAATAAATTTTAAAATGCATGCTGTTCTAAGCAGTATAATGAAATCTCGAGCAGTCCCACTCAATCCCAAACCACCCAGCATGTGACTCACCCCTTTGTCCACCACAGCCATGCCGTATATGCTACCTACCCATTAGTCACTTAGTAGCCTTCCTGGTTGTCAGATCAACAGTTGAGGTATCTCAGTGCTGTGTTCAAGTCACCCTTATTTTACTTAATAATGGCCCCAAAACACAAGAGTAGTGATGCTTACAATTCTAATATGCCAAAGAAAAGTTGTAAAGTGCTTGTGACACATCATCAGGTCAGCAGCAGCCAGCAGGGGGTGCATGAGAGGCAACCATACATTGATGTTTCCCTTCCCCTTTCTCCCTCCTCTCCCCTCTCTAAAATTAAATAAATAATATCTTTTAAAAAAGCAAAAGAAAAATAATCCAAAAGAAGGAGAAAGGCTAAAGGCTGTAACATCTGTTACCTTAAACTGCAAACACTAAAAGTGAAGGAAAAAAACAACTTAAACTACAAGAAGGTAAACAAATTTGGAATCATTTTCTGGTTTATTAAGCAGTCAGTCATTAAAAATTACTATGGGAAGCCAGAAAAATATTTTTAAAAATTACTACACTTTTAAAGATGTCATTACCACTATAAAAAATTAAATGTGCATAATAAAGGACTACACAAATTTTAATTGTTTTATATACATTGTGGTAGAATTTATTTTTCCTTTTTAAACTTTCTTTAATCATGTAATTGTTTCAAGCAATTCATATTAAAAAGATATAAGTAACACTTGCCAAACAGGTTCTTTAATTTCTCCCATTGCTGTCTTAGTCACTTAAGGATATACTGTTTTAATAACAGTTTAAGAAACACAGGTCACTTGATAATAAAGATTACTGCCTTATCTCTGCATCTCTAGTTGCTACAGAGTAAGTGGATGCTGCAGATGCTCAGATAATGTTTACCAAGTTGATTAAATTAAGTAATTTACATCAAGTCACTCATTCACATATTTACTAAATTTGGAAACTAGTAAACAGGGAATATTTCTACAGGGTGAAATAGTAGAAGACTTTCTCTTTTTTTACAGTAAACACTTATTTTCAAAGAATATTTCCTCATATTTAAGCATTTTATAAATATTCTGAGTGGCTTATAACTCAGGCATGGAACAAACAAGTCCTTTATGAGCTGACTGTCTCTTTAGAAGACAGAAATTAGCTAAGTAAAATATTCTTAATGATAAGGTGGGAGATGGGGGTGAAAGGGTCTTGGAGTTAGAATGATCAGTAACAAATTTCTCAAAACAACTCAAGAAATAAAGACAGTCAAAGTATACTGGCTGGCTACCTGTGAAATAAGGATAGGACCTAGATTCTTCTTGTTTTCAATCTCCTTTTTCACTATTTCCCACCTCAAAAGCTCACACACTAAACTATCCACAGTTCCCCTTTTAGATCATACTCTGTTATCCTTTTAGCTCCTCAGCCAGGAATCCCAGTCTTTCTCCTAGGTCCTTTCAGGAAGCCTTCCTTCCAGCATCTCCTTTTCCTTAGCTACACCAAGTGCCTCTCCGCTATATCCTATGGGTCTCTTAGCTCAACACTACATTGTTTTCAGTTTATGTATATCTATTCCATGAGTCTCGAAGTGAATGAGGACAAGGTGTCATTCATTTTTTGTATCCCCATATCTGGGACAAAAATACATGTTCAATAAAATAATAACATCTTAACTAAACCAAAATAGACTACAGTGAGCCATTACCTAAGCAACAAAATTAGGTGCCTGATTCTGTCAGCTTCAGAACCTGTCAAAACTTGAGTCCTGACTTCCGGTGAAGATGGCAGTGTAGGCAAACATGGCTGGCCTCTTTGCAAAACCACATCAAAATTACAACTAAAATATAGAACTACCATCGCTCTGACTCAGAACTGTCAGAACTCAAGTTGAATGGAAGTCTGGCAACTACTGATTTAAAGAAATCACATCCACCCAGATTGGTAAGAGGGGTGCACATGCAGAACAGGCTGGTCCCTTAGCCGTGTTTGGTGGATAAACGTTCGAGAGGGATATCTCAGGAGTGAGGAGGCCTAATCCCACACCAGGCCCCGCAGCCCAAGTTTCCAGTGCCAGGAAGATAAGTCCACACAATTTCTAGCTGCAACAACCAGCAGGGTCTGAGTCAGCAGGCCCAAGCAGTTCATCTTAAAGAACCAACACGGACTCAGCTACTCAGACTCACTCCCTCTGAGTTCCAGCACTGGGATAGCAGCTTGAAAGACACCACTGGTACACAGGTGAGTTCTGCTCGCCTCATGCCAGATACTTCACTGTCCCATTTCTAAACCCTCCACCTTCTGATCCAGCTCGCTGGTGCTATATCTATACTCCATCAACTGGCTAACACAAGCGCCTTGGAAATCCCCAGAGACTCTGCCCCACCCAACTTTGCAGTCCACTCAAGCTGCTTTTCCATATGAATGGCTCATATTGACTCTTGCTTCACAACTTCCTGAATCCTCTCAAGCAACAGCTGGCCTCAGTGAGCCCCAAGCCCAGCAATAGCAACAGCCAGACTACTTTCACATCTTGGCTTCACCTGAGCATCTCCAAGCCCAGCACAAGTAGCAGCCATCTCAGATTGCTTTATAGCTCAGGCAAGGTGGCCCTGGGCAAAACACAGGTGGGGGATGACCCCAAGGCCAGTGCACCCAGTGGACAGCTAGAGACCACATCAGAGCACCACCATGCTGCCCCTTCACAGTTCATTCTCCACGAAGGGTGGAGGTGGTCACAACCAGTCCTTGCAGCTGACCGGCCCGGGGTAAATCCCTCCTACTGACCTGCCAATGGCAACCAAGGTGCAACTACAAGAGAAGAGTGTACTCAGCCCACATGAAGGGCGCACCTCAAGTACCCAGCTTAGGTGATGGGAAGGCTGTACCAATGGACCCTACAGGACACTTACTACATTAGGCCACACTACCAAGACATAGAGTCAAGACAACACTACCTGTACATAGAAACAAACACCAGGAGGATAGCAAAATGAAGAGACAAAGAAACATGGCCCAAATGAGAGAACAGATCAAAATTCAAGAACTAAATCAGGGGTGACAAATTCATTTTCACTGGGGGTCAGCCACATCAGCCTCATGGTTGCCCTCAAAGGGCCAAATGTAACTTTAGGACTGTATAAAGTAACTACTCCCTAACAGTTAAGTGAGAGCTCGGCTCTGCTTCTGGGTAGAAACAAGGTGCAGGGCCGGATAAAACAAGATGGAGGGCTGGATATGGCCCCCAGGGCCTTGTGTTTGCCAGCTGTGAACTAAGTGAAATGGACATAAGCAATCAATCCGTCAGATGCAGAGTTCAAAACACTGGATATAAGGATGCTCAAGAACTCAGTGAGAGCATCAACAGCATAAAAAGATCCAGTCAGAAACAAAGGATACACTAACTGAAATAGAGAACAATTTACAGGAAAACAATAGTAGAGTGAATATAGCCAAGAATCAAATAAATTATTTGGAACATAAGGAAAAACAACCAATTAGAGCAACAAGGAGAAAAAAATAATTTTTTTAAAAAAGAGGATAGTATTAAGCAGCCTCTGGGACAACTTCAAGAGGTCCAACATTCACATCATAGGAATGCCAGAAGGAGAAGAGAAAGAGCAAGAAATTAGAAATCTATTTGAAATAATAATGAAAGAAAACTTCCCTATTTTGGTGACGGATATAAACATGCAAGTCCAGGAAGCACAGAAAGTCTCAAACAAGATGGATGCAAAGAGGCCCACTCCAAGGCACATCATAATTAAAATGCCAAAGATTAAAAAGAAAGAGAATCTCAAAAGCAGCAAAAGAAAAGGCATTAGTTACCTACAGAGGAGTTCCCATAAGACTGTCAGCTGATTTCTCTAAAGAAACTTTGAAGTCTTAAAGGGATTAGCAAGAAATATGCAAAGTCATGAAAAGCAGGAACCTACTACAGCTAAGAATGCTCTACCAAGCAAAGATATCATTTAGAATTGAAGGGCAGATATGCTTTCCAGACAGAAAAAACTAAAGGAGATCATCATTACCAAACCATTATTATATGAAATGTTAAAGGGCCTTTTCAAAACTATTAACAATAAAATGGCAGTACCTACATATCTATGAACAAGTGAATGAAAAACAAACTAAACAAACAAGAACAGAGAGAGAATCATGGATGTGGAGAGTGTCTTCATGGTTACCATATGGGAGGCATGTGTTGGGGGAATGGGTGAAGAGGTGAGGGGATTAGGAAGTACAAATAGGTAGTTACAGGATAGCCATGGGGATGTAAAGTACAGTATACGAGACGGAGTAGCCAAAGAACTTATATGCATGACCCATGGACGTGAACAATGGTGGAGGGATTGCCTCAGGGAGTTAGGGTGCTCAGTGGGGGTTGGGAGGCAGCCAAGGGAGGAAAATCAGGTCAACTGTAATAGCATCACCAGTAAAATATAATTTAAAAAAACTTGTGTCCTTTCACCACAATATATTCACTTTCAAGATAAGTCAGACAAAGAAAGACAAGTACTCTATGGTATCATACGTGATATCCAAAAGATTTAAATCTGTAAAAAAACAGAGTAAAGTGGTGGTTACTTGGTAATGAGGCAGAGTGGGAATAAGAGTGATGGTGTTTAATGTTACAAACTTGTAGCAAGTAGTAAATATCTCGTAGAGATCTGATGCATGGTATAATAAATACAGGAAATAATATTGTGCTATAATTATGTAATGTGATAAATTACTACATTAGTAATCTTATTACAATATATAAATGTATCAAAGTTAACATGCTGAACACCTTAATCTACACGTAAAATTTATTCAATTAAAAAAAAAAACCTTGTAAATCCTTAATCTACATAACCTCACTTGTCTTAAAAAGAAAAATGACAGCCCTGGCTGGTATGGCTCAGTAGATTGAGTGCTGGCCTGTGAAGCAAAGAGTCACTGGTTTGATTCTCAGTCAGGGCACATGCCTGGGTTGCGGGCCAGGTCCTCAGTAGGGGGGTGCATGAGAGACAACCACACCTTGACATTTCCCTCTTTTTCTCCCTCCCTTCCACTGTCTAAAAATAAATAAATAATTTATAAAAATAAATATTTTTT
>PVIA01019509.1:0-10407 GCA_004024845.1 Tonatia bakeri | reverse complement strand
GAGCTCGTTGAACTTCCTTATAATCATTGTTTTGAACTCAATATCTGATAGTTGAGTTGCCTCTATTTCATTTAGCATTCCTTCTGAGGCTTCCTCCTTTCCCTTCATTTGCGGATTGTTTCTTTGTCTTCTCATTGTTTCTGAGACTCTTCTTGTTAACCTCTGTTTCTTAACTTGATCTGTTCTGGTTCCTTGTGTTCATGGTGTGATCTTCTGTGGTAGAATACTGTTCCCTGTGGGTGTGCACAACTCCTGTGCTTCTGCTTTCCAACCCCTGACTGGGGACAGGGCGGCACGGCGACTCTGCTCTCCCAGGCGCCCAGAGACAGACCCAGGGGCAGGGGTCTTCTCCGCGCCCAGCACAGGTCCCTTCCGACCTTCTACTGTCCGTTCATTCAATATCTGTATAACTTCTGATGCCCTATTTTCATAAATGTTGCGATATCCGTTTTCTCCTGCTCTGTTTCTCCTCAGATCGGCCAAATTCTCCCCTGAGCACTGGAGAGGGGGATCAAGACTCCTCCTCCAAAGCCGCCATCTTCCTCTCCTATAATTGTTTCTATTGTACACATGTTTGTGGACAGCAGTAGTGCCAGAATACAGTAAAGAATAATAATAATAATAATAATAATAACAACAATAATAATAACAATAATAATAATAATAATAATAATAATAATAAAAGATGAAAAGGAGGACAATGAGGGAGACCATAAAGGAATTGGAAAACATTAGATAAAGATGAAGACATAAGAAACTATATTGGTATCAATGGGGGGAAAATCTTTAATTTGGTGACTTTAACAGGCATGGAGGAGGGGAAGAAAATTTACCAATTGAAGTGTTAAAAGTTTTGTTTTCCTCAGAGCAAAAAAGAGATAGTTTATAAGCTGGAGACACTGTATTGAGACAATATGTTTTCTTTTTCTTTTTTTTAATAGAATTGAATTTTTTGCAACTAAAATTTGTTTTCATGTTATTTTTTCAATTATTTTATTGTGGTTCAAGTACAGTTGTCTATATTTACCCAGCACCACTCCCCACACCCCAGCTATCATACCTCCTTCTCCTACTTCCACCCTCCTTGGTTTTGTCCATGTGTCCTTCATAATTGTTCCTGAAAACCCTTCCCAACTTCCCCCATTTATCCCCTCACACCTCCCCTCTGGTTACTGTCAGATTGTTCTTAATTTCAATGTGTTTGGTTATATTTTGATTGCTTGTTTATTTTCTTGAATCAGTTGCACTTAAAGGTGAGATCATATAGTATTTGTCCCTCTCTGCCTGGCTTATTTCACTTAGCATAATATTTTCCTGTTGCATTCATGCTACTGCAAAGGGTAGGAGCTCCTTTCTTTCTGCTGTGTAGTATTCCATTATGTAAATATACCATAGTTTTTTGATTCACTCATTTATTGATGGGCACTTAGGTTGTTTCCAGCACTTGGCTATTGCAAATTGTGCTGCAATGAACATTGGGGTGCATAGGTTCTTTTGGATTGGTGTCTTAGGGTTTTTAGGATATAATCCCACAGGTGGAGTTGCCAGGGGAAAAGGCAGTTCCATTTTTTAGTTATTTGAGGAAATTCCATACTGTTTTGCACAGTGGCTGCACCAGTCTGGATTCCCAACAGGGAACCAAGGTTCCCTTTTCTCCATATCCTTTCCAACACGTGTTTGTTGGTTTGCTTATGATGGCCATTCTGACTGGTGTGAAGTGGTATCTTATTGTGGTTTTAATTTATATCTCTCTGATGGCCAGTGATGTTCAGCATCTTTTCAAAGTTATCTGTACCCTCTGTATGTTTTTCTGGAATAAGAGTCTGTTCAAGAACTTTACCCAATTTTTAATTGGGTTTTTTGTCTTTCTGTTGTGGAGTAGTGTGATTTCTTTATATATTTTGGGGGTCAAACCCTTCTCTGATGTATCATAGGTAAATATGTTTTCCCATATAGTTGGTTCATTTTTTATTTTACTGCTATTTTCTTTAACAGTGAAGAAGCTTTTTATTTTGGTGATATCCCAGGTGCTTATTATTTTCTTTTGTCCCTTGCACTAAGGGACATATTGGTGAAAACATTGCTGCATGAAATATCTGAGGTTTTCCTCTATGACTTTTATGCTCTCATGACTTACATTTAAGTCTTTCATCCTCCTTGAATTTATTTTTGTGTATGGTGTAAGATGGTGATCAAGTTTCATTTCTTTGCGAGTAGCTGTCCAGATATCCTAACACCATTTGTTGAAGAAGCTATTTTTACTCTATTTTGTGCTTCTTCCACCTTTGTCAAATATTAGTTGACCATAGACACTTGGGTTTATTTCTGGGTTCTCTGTTCTGTTCCATTGGTCTGTGTCTGTTCTTATGACAGTAAGAGGCTGTTTTGATTACAGTGGTCTTGTAGTACAGTTTGAAATCAAGTATTGTAGTCCCTCCTACTTTGTTCTTCTTTCTCAAAACTGCAACAGCTATTTGGGTGGTTTATGGTTCCATATAAATTTTTGAAATGTTTATTCTATATCTGTGAAATACGGCATCAGTACTTCAACCAGGATTGCATTGAATCTATAAATTGCTTTGGGTAGTATGGACATTTCGATTATGTGAATTATTCCAATCCATGGCCATGGTATATGCTTCCATTTGTTTGTGTCTTCTTTAATTTCTTTCTTCAGTGTTGTGTGGTTTCCTGAGTACAGGTCTTTTACATCCTTGGTTAAGTTTATTCCTAGGTGTTTTATTTTTATTGTGGCTAAATGAAATGGGATTTTTCCTGATTTCTGTTTCTGATATTTCATTGTCGGTGTACAAAAATAGATTTTCTTTCTGAATATTGACTTTGTATCCCACTGTTTTGCCAAGTTCACTTATTAGGTCGAATAGTTTTTTTGGTGGAGTCTATAGGATTTTTCTATGTATGCTATCATGTCATCTGCAAACAATGACAGTTTTACTCCTTTTCCCAATTTTGGTACCCTTCATTTCTATTTCTTGTCTGATTGCTGTTGTTAGGACTTCCAATACTATGTTTCATATCCTTGTTTTATTCCTGATCTGAGTGAGAAACTTTTAGTTTTTCCCATTGAATATGATGTTAGCTATAGTTCTCTCATATATGGCTTTTATTACGTTGAGGAATGTTCCCTCTATTCCCACTTTACTGAGTGTTTTTATCATAAATCAGTGCTGTACCTTCTCCAATGCTTTCTCCACATATATCGATATGATCATGTGATGTTTGTCTTTCCTTTTGTTTATGTGATGTGTTATGGTTATTGATTTGCAAATATTATGCCATCCTACATCCCTGTTGTGAATCCCACTTGGTAATGGTTTATGATCTTTTTAATGTGTGGGTAATGATTTCTGATCCATTCAGCAATTCTATGTCTTTTGATTGGAGCATTTAATCCATTTATGTTTAAGGTTATTATTGATAGGTTCTTATTTATTGCCATTTTTCCTACCTGTGTTCCTTTCTCTCACACTGTTTTTCTTCCTGTTCTTAAAACACACCCTTTAGCATCTCTTGCAGAGCTGGTTTGGTGGAGGTGCATTCTTTGAAGCTTATTTTTTTTTCTGGGTATCTCCTTATTTGGCCTTTCATTTGAATTGAAAACATTGCTGGATAGAGTAGTTTTGGTTGCACCCCTTTGGTTTTCATTATTTGGAATATTTCTTGCCAGTCTCTTTTGGCTTGTAGCATTTCCATTGAGAAGTCAGCTGCTAGCTTTATCAGGGCTCCCCTGTATTTTCCTCCCTGTTTCTCCCTTGCTGCCTTCAAGATTTTTTGTGTTGGAATTTTGTCATTTTAGTTAATGATGAGTTTTGTAATGGGCTTCTCCTGATTGGAACTCTGTGTTTCCTGGATTTCTGTGACTTTTTCTATTATCAAATTAGGGAAGATTTCCATCATTACTTTTTCAAATAGGTTTTCTGTACTTTGCTCTTCTTCTCCTTCTGGAATCCCTATTATATGGATATTATTACATTTCGTGTTGTCTTGCAGTTCCCTTAATGCCTATTCATTTTTTCTGAGTCTCTTTTCCTTTTCTTACTCTTTCTAGGTACTTTTTCTACCTCATCCTCTAGTTTGCTGATCCAATTCTCTGCTTCATCTAGCCTGCTTTTGATTCCTACTATTGTGTTCTTCAATCCAGAAATTGTATTTTTCATTTCCTCTTGGCCCTTGTTGACAGTTTCTATTTCCTCTTTCATGTTGATATTGTTTGCAGTGAGTTCATTGTAGTTTCCCTGTAGTTTTTGGTAATTCTCTGTGAGCTCATTGATCTTCCTGATAACCATGGCTTTGAATGCAATATCTTATAGTTGACTTGCCTCTAATTCATTTAGCATTATTTCTGAGGCTTCCTCCTTTCCTTTCACTTGGGGATTGTTTCTTTGTCTCCCCATTGTTTTTGAGACTCTTTAGCCTCTGCTTCTTATATTGATCTGTTCTAACTCCCTGGGTTTATTGTGTGAATTTCTATGGTAGGAGACCTGTGAGATTGAGTAGTCTACTCTCCTTCATCTCCTTAGGTTGCTGGTCCTGGGCTGTCATTTATGTTGGCTGTCTGTATGTTTTTGAGTTTTGATTGTTGTTGGGTCTTTCTTTGGTGGGTCCTTCACTCTAGCTGGTTAACTGAGGGTCACTCTATCCACCACATCTTGAATTTTGTTGTGCAGATGTGGACAGGTTGTGTTGAATCTGGTTCTTCTGTCTGTCCAATGTTTTGAGGTTTCTCTATTGCTGTTGTTCAGTTATTTGTTCTGTGTAATTTCTCCAAAATTTAGTTGTATTTCCAGATTGTTCCTGGGTGAACGTTAGTGTGGCTTCCCCTCCCTCCTTCACCTTCTTCCGTAACTATCTTTTGGTGGTTCCTTTGTTGGTAGATGTCCTCTTCTAGCTGGTATACTGGTGTTAACAACTGCCATGTACTCTTTTTTGTATGCAGTTGGTGGGGGAAGGCAAAATGGTTTAAGACAGCGGTAGTATACTCTATGGTATTTAAAGTACCAACCTGTGGAGAAGAGATAGGAGATCCTTTAGATATGTATAGTGTTAACCATGATAGTTCACTCAACTAGCCACTTGTTAGAAAAGGTGGAAAAAGATAAGGCTCTTGTTGGCGTTGGGGAAGGATTGTGAGTTATATCTAGAAAGCAGTGAGCTTTTGGGACGTCAGATTATGAGGTAAAGCGAGAGTAAAGGATAGAAAATAAGTGTAGTGTGCAAGAGAATAGAGTTAACTACAACAGTAATAAAGTTCCAGAAACAGTGAAGTGAGCTAAGATCCAGGAAGCATGCTGTGTAGTACTTACAATTGTATGTAATGGCAATTATTTACAATAGTAATGGAGCGACAATCATATGACAGAATCTATGTTAACTGAATAACAAGAATAAAAAGTGCAGGACCTAATGTAGTGTGTTATTGGAACACAGGTGAAGTGAAAGACAGAAATTTAAAAATATGCTATGAAAGACAGAGCAAGGGAAATCAGTCAAGCAATGCAATTTAACAAACAAAGCAAAGGATAAACAGTAAGACAAGAAATATAAAAGACTAACAAAATAAAAGGTGTAAAATAATGAAAAAATAATAATACAAATATACAATGACTTGCTAGTTGTCTGGAATAGCAAAGTGGAACTTGTCTCACTGCCTCAGTTGCAGGAATGACCCCTCTTTGGGGCTAACTGTGGTCCTTTCACAGTTCCAGGTTTCATTGTCTCACTTGTGGTAATAAAAAAGAAAAAGAAAGGAAGGAAAGAAAGAATGAAGGGTTAATAAAAAAGAAAAATAAAGCCTCCTGGCTTCAAACTGGTCAAGCCAATTCTGCTGGTCTTCCTGGCTGCAGCAGACTCTGGGAGGATAGGTTTCACTTTTCTCCCATCCTGTGGTTGTGCATGGATGGGGGCTAGGTCTAGGCAGCACTCTTCACAGTTGCCCAGCCTGCATCCCAGTTCCTGAGTTCACTGCTGGGGCCCCCGTGCCCTTTTGTACCCAGCCTATGCCTTCAGTCCTCAAGTTGTGCTGTCTTTGAGGTGCACCAGTTAGGAGCAACTCACATACCACCTTCTTGCTATTTTCTGTCCTAGATGCTAGGGACTATCAGTGTCTCTTCAGGGTAGTTCGGCTCCCCCACTGAGTTAAGTCTTTCTGGGGATTGCTGACTCCCTGAGCCTTGCTGCTCTTTTCTGCGGGGGCATCTCCACCTTCTTCTTAGCAACCCAGGTAACACTGCAACACCGGGGTGCCATTGAGGTTGTGGGGGTCAGACACCCATGCAGCCCCCTCTGTTGCTGCCCTGGGGGTGGTGGGATTAGGTGCACAGTGCCTCAGAGCAGCGGGGTCAAGTGTACTCAGATCCCTGGCTGTGGGCTGGAGCCCTAGGCCTCAGCTGCTGGGGCAGGATTGCATCCTTAGGTCTGCAGTGTTGGCCTGCACAGTCCTGGGGCTGTTTGCATGTGTGTGCGCAGCCTCTGCTGCTGCTGCTGTGGAGGCTGGGGTGGTACAAATTTTATTTATTATTCCACATTCACCCACTAGTTTTAGCATTGTCTTCATGTTTCCATTGTCTTGTTACAATGATGGTTATAAAATTGAAAACTTTTACTTAAATGAGGCAAAATTTACTGAATAAAATTAATAATTTTAGTGGGAACAATTAATTGACATTTAAAATGTTCACAATATTGTGAAACCAGTACCTCTATATGGTTCCAAAATATTTTCAGCCCCCAATATAGAACTCTACACACATTAGACAGTTACTCTTCATTTTCTCCTTCTCCCAACCATTGCAACCACTGTTCCAAGAGAGGCAATTTTTTAACACCTCCTCTTACATAGAAAAAAAAAAAACACTACTATTCATGAATTAACAATAACAATAATCAGAAAAAACACAGTAAATTTTCTTTTAATAAAAACAGTAAATTTTATTTTAATAAACATTTAACATATAATAATTATAACAAAAACAAAGAATATTAAGGAAAGCAAAATTTGTGCAAATGCAATTTTGGTAATCACTGTATTATGAAACAAATGCAGAGCTTAAAATATTTTATTTATTTATATTTAGAGAGAGAGAAAGGAAGGGAGAAAGAGAAGGGGAGAAACATCAATGTGTAATTGCCTACCACACACCTCACAACCCAGGCATGTGCCCCAACTGGGAACAGAACGAGTGATCCTTTGATTCACAGACCAGCACTCAATCCACTAAGCTACACCAGCCAGAGCCAAATGCAGTTTTTATTTCTGTATTTGCTCTGCAGATTGAAAATAAATAATTAACAATTAAAGAATAATAGTTTTCGCTTTTAAAACTAGTATTCAAATTCAGTGAAGTACTTTATGTTTTTGTACAGGAAAGTTTTGTATATCTCTTCAAAATACTTACATCTTGAAATTCACACTATGTTTTTCTGATTTAGACATAAATAAAAAACAGTAGTTACATAAATGACAGAAATATAAAAAACTGAGTTTCTATTTGTCTTTATAATAAGTGTGATTTCATTGTTTATCCATAAGCTACTGTATAAAAGCATGGGCATGTGTGTCACACGTTATGACAGGACTGTAGCCCGGAAAGGTGCTGGAAGAAAAGTCATATAATTCCAAATCATTAAAATCAGACTTTAGAAAGGAGCTGAGTGGCTGAAGTCAATTTCTGTCTGGAGACAGCTATGTAACAGAGAATTGTCCAAATAAAATATCTGTGTAATGACTAAACATAAATACAAGCAATATACTCATTTGAATCTTACACACACATGCCAAATTTTATGTACAGATATAATTTTGTATACGTAATTTGCAATTACACATATCTATATGACTATATTTGTTATATACATGTATAATATGTATATATGTATAATTATGTGTGTACATGTCATTATATAACAATGTGTATGTATATATATGTTCTAATTATGTGTGTACATTCGATTAGGTATATGTCATTATAGGTATAGAGGAGTGGTGGTTATTAGAGAAGGGCAGTTTTTACCTTTATGATTATCCTCTGCATCTGGTAGGAAAATAATGACCTTAGAAGGGCAATGATGTTAGAATGATCTTTGGCAGTTTCTTGTACAGCGAACAAACACTTTCCATATATCACAGGCAATGTACTCCTAGGTATTTAGCAAAAAAAATAAAACATAGAAACCAAAGACTTTCACATGGATATTTATAGATTTATTTAAAATAATCAAAGACAGGAAGTGTATGTTTCTCACCAAGACAATGAATAATCAGATTGGGATCTACTAAGTCATGGAAATGACAAAGACTTAAATATAAGTCATGACGCCACAAAAGTCCTAGAGGAGAACATAGGCAGGAAAATTTCAGATATTCCTTCCACACAGCAATATTTTCACTGATATGTCCCCTAGAGCAAGGGATATGAAGGAAAGAATAAATAAATGGGACTACATAAAATTAAAAATCTTCTCACAGCTAAAGAAAATATCAGTAAAATGAGAAGGAAGCCAACTGTATGGGAAAATATATTTGCCAATGAATACTCAGACAAGAGTTTGATCTCCAAAATATATAAAGAACTCATACAACTCCACTCCAGGAAGACAAACAATCCAGTTGAAAAATGGGCAAAGGACCTGAACAGACACTTCTCCAAGGATTACAGAGGGCCCAGAGACATAGGAAAAGATGCTGAGTTTCACTAGCCACTAGAGAGATGCAAATTAACACCACAATGAGCTACCACTTTACACCAGTCAGAATGGCAATAATAACCAAATCAACAAACAAGTGCTGGTGAGGTTGTGGAGAAATGGGAACCCTTATGCACTCTTGGTGGGAATGCAGACTGGCACAGCCACTGCAGAAAACAGTATGGAATTTCTCAAAAAAACTAAAAATGGAACTGCTTTTGGACTCAGCAATTCCATTGCTGGGATTATACCCCAAAAATTCTGAAACAGCAATTTAAAAGAATCTATGCACCCCAATGTTCATAGCAGAGCAATTTATAATAGCCAAGTGCTGGAAGTAACATAAATGTCCATCAGTAAATAAATGGATCAAAAGACTATGGTATATTTACACGATGGAGTACTAAGCAACAGAAAGAAGGAAGGAACCCCTACTCTTTATGAGACCATCAGTGGATCTGGAGAGTATTATGCTAAGTGAAATAAGCCAGGTGGTAAAAGACAAATACCATATGATCTCACCTATAAGTGGAACCTAAATGAACAAAACAAACAAATAGCAAAATAAAATGAGACACATGGAAATAAATAACAAACTGACAGTGACCAGAGGGAAGTGGGGAGGTGAATAATGGGGGAAAGACGGGGGAGGGTCAAGTCAAGGAACCTGTGAAAAGTGCCCATGGATGAAGACAATGGGGGTGGTGGATTGAATTTGGAGTTGGGGCGTGGGTAGGGCTGGGTAGAGTAATGGGGGAAATGTGGACAACTATAATTGAACAACAATGCAAAATATTTTAAAAAATGAAATGGCAACTACTGATACTTGAAAGTGCATGAATGAATCTAAATGATATTAGCTATGTCAAAGTAAGCAGATCCAAATGAGATACTTCCAAAGATATAAAAATACAAGGATGGAGAAGAGATCAATGGTTCCAGGATATCAAGGTGGGAGATATTCATTATTAATGGGAATGGGAAATGTTTTGAGGTAGTGCAACTTTTTGTTTATTTCTTTGTTTATACTTTCATAATAAAATGTTGTATTTATTTATTTTTATCTTTTTAAATTGACTTTATTGGGGAGATATTGGTTCACAAAACCATGTGGGTTTCAAGTGCACAACTCAATAAAACATCATATCCACACTATATCATGCACTCATCACCCAAAGCAAAATCTGTTTCTGTTCATATTTACCACCCCACCTTCTTTGCCCACCTCCACCTATGTCCCACCTCCTTTACCTCTGGCTATCATCACTGTTGTCTGTATCTATGTGATATATACAAAGAATATATATATATAGTCTTTGGTTAATCCCTTCACCTTCTTTCATCAAGTCCCCCAATCTCCCTCCCTGTGACAGTTGTCAATCTGTTCCATGTATCCACACCTCTGTTTCTATTTTGTTTGTCAGTTTATTTTGTTCATTAATTCTACATATAAGTGAGATCGTATGTTATTTGCCATTCTCTGACTGGCTTATTTCACTGAGAACAATATTCTCCAGGTCCATCCATGCTGTCACAAAAATACACCCTTCCTTCCTTCCTTCCTTCCTTCCTTCCTTTCTTTCTTTCTTTCTTTCTTTCTTTCTTTCTTTCTTTCTTTCTTTCTTTCTTTCTTTCTTTCTTTCTTTCTTTCTTTCTCTCTCTCTCTCTCTCTCTCTCTCTCTCTCTCTCTCTCTCTCTCTCTTT
>PVIA01019508.1:0-10414 GCA_004024845.1 Tonatia bakeri | reverse complement strand
TCCTCTCCTCTCCTCTCCTCTCCAAGCCTCAGCAACTCACCAGCTGTGACTACATGGGTCCCTCTCTGAGCAGCCATGGTGTACCTGGCATCTGGCACACCACCATTGACTGCTGCTTCCCTGGCCTTGCCTCTGGCTCTCTCCAAGCTGGGGTGATCTGAGGACATGGGGCTACCTTTGGAAAAGGGCCTCACAGGGTGAGCCACAAACCCCAGAAACTGGGCTCCAGGCCTGCCCTCAGGAATCAAGCTCACTGCTAGTGGAGCCTCTTTCTTTAGTAGTTCCCCACCCCTCAGCAAACCCTCGGGCACCCCAACAGCATAGCCTTCCCTATTTACAGGTCCACTCTGTCTCTGCCTATCAAGAGTCCATTCACCATTCAAGGCTTCATTCTGCCTATCTCCACCCCAATACCATGGAGTGTCTCTCCACCCACTCGGCCTCACTGTACCCCATCTGCCACTGGGCACTTGCTGGATACTGACAAACTCCCATGGCTGGCCCAGGCCTCTGAAGTATACCCGGGGCCTGCAAAAGGCATTCACATAGTAACTGCAGCTAGGGTTGTGGGTTGATGGAGATAAGGAATCTGCTGGATGAAATTCTGTCTGCCCTCCTATCTCTCTCTCTCTCTCTCTCTCTCTCACACACACACACACACACACACACACACACACACACAACCTGGCTCATCTCCATTTTGGTTCACACTGGCCTTCTTTCCAGCTCTGCCTGGTCTGTCCTTGGGGCTTCTACCCACCTGACCTTAGTCCTCACTGGGCTATTCCAGATGCTTACCTGGCTCCTACTAAGTATTCCCACCCTACCCTTCTCGCTGGAACATGCCCTGACTTTGGGGCAGAGGCTGGCACTGTTCCTGGGAAAATAAGAGGAACATGGTTCAGAAGCTGGCCATCTACTGGCTCCAGGAAAATCCCACAAAATCCAGGGAGAAAACATCCTTCCAAATGAGGCCACAAATGTGGGCACTAAAAAGCAAGATTAAGAAGTTCTTTCCTCTCTTCCCATTTGGTAGAGCAAACAGTAGGGTCAACTGGTTCCCGCTTGATGGGTTTCCTGCCACCCTTCTTCTTCCTGCAAGATAAACCAGCTGTTGGTATCAGATTAATGGCTACAAGTAAAAGCCAAGTGCCCTTGTTGTGGCCCCCTGTCTTCCAACCCCTGAGCATCTGGAGGCTGAACTCTAAGCCCCAGGAATGGACAAATTGTAATGAAATCAGACAAGCCTTTTAGCTGCTGATAGTATCAAGACCCAGGGAGATGCAGATTTATTTTCTAATCTCGCACAGAGCATCTGTGAACTCCATCACACAGCAATGTCATTCTTGTGTGCAGCAAACAACTTTCATGGGGCAGAGTGTCAACTGCTTGCCTGGAAGCTCACTACCCACCTCCTCTAGCCCCTTCCATTTGCTTGGCTCAGGCTGCACAGATATATTCTCACATTTTCTCTCTCTCTCTCTCTCTAAAACACACACACACACACACACACACACACACACACACACTGATTCATTCATAAATTACCTGCCCTGCACCATTTACAGAGACAAAAGAAAGAGAACATGAAGACCTCTTTAGCAGTGTTAGAGTACCACTGGCAGTAATAGTATTCCAGCAAAGGGTACCATTGGCAGTAATCACTCTGAAGAATTTCTAGGAGCTAAGAAGCAGATGAAAACAAGCAAAATGAGAAATCCATTGGTGCTGCATAGCCTGTCACCCACCCAGACAACTCTGAGGACTAGTTTCCCCACCAAAGCCTAGGGAGTCCCCAGCTTTGAGCAGCCTCAGGAGCTGCATCCAGCATGGTTTCTGTATACTGAGTTAGTGAGGGCTTTAGGAGGCCTGCACAGAACAGAGAGAAAGCACAGGAGAGTCTTGGCCTAGCAGCAGCAGCTCCTGCCATGCCAGAGTCGTCTTCTCTACTGCTCTTGGATATTACAGCCTATAGTTCTCATGGACACCCTGACGTCCCCTAAGTAGAAAATGTAAGAATGGGTGGGTGGGGCGCAGGCAGCATGGCCTGAACCTGCTCCTCCCTTCCACAGCCTCTTGGTTCCACAGTAGTCATGAGACCTAGGACATGAGGCACAAGAAATCCTGTGGGTTCTGCCTCCAGATGGCCATTTGCTCCCAGTTCATGCATTTGGAAGTGAACACATCTTGTCCACACTACCCACAATGAGGCTCAAATTAGGTCAGGGAATCCTGTGTGCTACACCCCTCTTGACATTCATAATATGTCGTAGGTTATTAAAGGTTCTGAGAAGTCTTGCAGCATATTTTATTGTGTAATTTGCATTCAGTGTAACTGTTACAGGGTGCAGCCAAGAGGGGAAGCCCAAATAGGGATTTGGAATGGGGTCCAGAACTCAAGGTGTTCAGGAAATATTAGGGTGTCCTCACCTGCCCCCCCCCCACACACACAGGTGTGGATTGAGGGAAGGGACAAATGGAGCAGGGCCTTTGAGAGCTGTTTTGCATAGCAACGGCTTTGCAGCTAACCCCTGCTGTGGTGATTTAACACATCTATAACCTTTAACTGGTTGCTTAGATATGTTAAATAGCTGTAGTCCTGCTCTGAGCCAGGGGAATGGAAGTAACTTCCCCACGAAGATGTAACTGGGGGCAGGTCCCCCAAGTTACAGCACCTGTGTGGGAGCTTGGAGATGATAGTCTCCATGACATGGGGTCACACCTGCCCAGACTCACATCGGCAGCTCAGTAAAGCTGGAAGGATATGAGTGCTGGCAGGTATAACTGATTGTAGGAGAAGTCGGAAATGGGTCTGCAGAGGAAGATTGGTGCGGGGATTTAAACCCAGATGCGGCAGCCAGTGGAGAGAGAACCACTCAGTCTTTAGCAGAGTGGGGACTCCCGCAGCCCTGTGAAAGAGAATCACCATGCAGCTTTAGCAGAGAACCGCCATTCAGCTTTGGCAGAGTGGCAATGCCCCTCCTTGCAGCCATTGAAAGGGAAAACCATGCGGTTTTGGCTGAGTGGAGACTCCCGCAGCCATTGTGTGGAGAAGGACCACGTGGCTGGGGCAGTGGAGAGAGAACCTCGTGGCTTTGCCAGAGTGGGGACCCCTGCAGCTTTAGAAGGCGAACCACCACCTGGCTTTAGCAGAGATCCCAGCGACACACCTGGTGGTGCCGGGAACCGAGGGAGGCCTACCAGCTGAGCACGGATTACTGGGAAGAACCGGGGGCTGCCTGAGCCATGGACTTCTATTTCCTTTCCTGAGATATGGTACCCCAGACTGGACAAAGGGGGGAAGGAAGGACTGTGTGTGTTTGTGGGTGTTTTAAGGGACTTGGAGATTTTGATGAAGACATTAGGTCACTACTTTAAGTTTGTATAGCATTAAATAAACATTTCCTTTCCTTTTCACGAATTTCTGGCATGTCTTTCCTCTGGTGGCAGACATAACAAACCTGGGGGGCTCCTTTTGGATAATAGTATATCATCCCAGGCCTCCCCTCGTTGTTCTGTAATATAACGTCAAATCTTAGGTGTGCAGTTCAATGCATTTTGACGAGATAACACTCGTATAACCCACAATTATATCAAGATTTAGGATATTTTCATCACCCCAGAAAGTTCCTCCACACTTTCCAATTATTCCCCCACCCTAGAAGAACTACTTTATGACTCTGTAACAATAGGTTACTGTGGCTATTCTAAAGCTTCATATAAATGGATTCTCATACAATATGTGATTTTTTGTGTCTGGCTTCTTTCACTCAGCATATCTTTAAAATTCACCCCTGTTGTTCATGTATCAGTAGTGCATTATTTTTAATTATTGAAGAGTATTCTTATGTAAGAATATATTTATTTCAATTTATTTTTCTTCTATTAAGTATTAATATTTAGGTTTCCAGTATTTGCTTGAACAAAGATGCTATGAACACCTCTGTACTAGGGTTTTTTGTAAACATATGTTTTGCACTTTCTCTAGGGATTTATACCTAGAAATGGAATTTGCAGGTGTATGCAAACTGCTAAAACGTTTTCCAGAAAACCAGTTTACACTTGCCACTGCACCCTCTGAAATATATGAGAGTTTCTGTTGCTCTATATCTTTTATTTGGTGTTTCTGTAGTAACTTTAAATATTTTTTCTTTAACTCATCATTTCCCAAACTTATTGAAACACTGAACTTTTTTCTTTATAATCCTTTTTAATATCCCATGGAAGTAGTGTGCTGTAGAATTGATTTTAGAGAGTGAGGATCTAGACCTTCATTTGAATAGGAGAAATCAAAACATGAGTTACAACAATAAATCACCAAAATATGAGAAGAAAGAAAAGCTTAAAAGAGGGCATGAAGGTGAGAAATCAGAAGAAAAGACCTGCAGTAGAAAGGAGTGAGTTCAGGAAATAACATTGTAAAAAGTCTGAGCCTCATTTTCTGAGGATGTCACATCCAGAGCAGGCTATCATGAAAGAGAAAGAAAATTCAGGAATTACTAATGTAACTACCAAAATGAAGGTCACTTCAGAATTAAAAGAGAAAGCTGAAAGTGCAAAAAGGAACCTGGAGAGAGAACAGAGCACAAGAAAGTTAGAAGAAAATATTCCCAAAGTAATGGGAAGCTTGAATTCACAGGTTGAAAAACCACACCTCTCAGGGAAGACTTGAGAAAAAAACATCAAGACCAGTAGCATTTGCATCCTGGCCAGTGTGGCTCAGTGAATTCAGTGCCAGCCTGTGAACCAAAGGGTTGCCAGTTCAATTCTCAGTCAAGGCACATGCCTGGGTTGCAGGCCAGGTCCCCAGTGAGGGCACATCAAAGGCAAACACACTCTGATGTTTGTCTCCTTCTCTTTCTCCCTTCCTTCCACTCTCTCTAGAAATACATAAACATGGACCTCTTCAAATTAAAAACCTTACACATGGCTAAATAAAACAGCATTAAAATGAAAAGAGAACCAACTATATGGGAAAACACATTTGCAAATGTTATCTCAGACAAGGTTTCATCTCCAAAATATATAAAGAACTCACATGACTCCACTCCAGGAAGACAAAAAAAATTTAAAAATGGGCAAAAGACTTGAACAGACACTTGTCCAAGGGGGACATACAGAGGGCCCAGAGACATATGAAAAGATGCTCAGCATCACTAGCCATCAGAGATATGCAAATTAAAACAGAATGAGATACCACCCCACACTGGTCAGAATGGCCATCATAAACAAATCAACAAACAAGTGTTGGAGAGGATGTGGAGAAAAGGGAACCCTAGTGCATTGTTGGTGGGAATGTGGACTGGTGCAGCCACTGTAGAAAACAGTATAGAATTTCCTCAGAAAACTAAAAATGGAACTGCCTTTTGACCCAGTAATTCCATTGCTGGGAACATATCCTAAGAACCCTGAAACACTAATCCATAAGAATCTATGCACTCCAGTATTCATAGCAATAGCCAAGTGCTGGAAGCAACCTAAGTGCCCATGAGTAAATGAATGGATAAAAAATCTATGGTATATTTGCATGATGGAATACTATGCAGTAGAGAGAAAAAAGGAGCTCCTATCCTTGTGAAAGCGTGGATGGAACTGGAAAGCATTATACTAAGTGAAATAAGCCAGGCAGTAAGGGACAAATACCATATGATCTCACCTTTAACTGGAACATAATCAACAAAAGAAAAAAGCAAACAAAATATAACCAGAGACATGGAAATTAAGAACAATCTGACAGTAACTGGAGGGGAGGGGGAAGGGATAACAGGGGAAAGGGTTTTCAGGAACTACTATAAAGGACACATGGACAAAACCAAGGGGGAGGGTGGCAGCAAGGGGGAGAGGTGGGTTTGGCTGGTGTGGGAGGGAGTGGGGGGACAGAAAATGCAGACAACTGTAATTGAACAACAATAAAATAATTTTTAAAATATTAAAAAAATAAAAACCTTTAAAAAAAGAAAAGAAATACATAAATAAAATCTTCAAAAAAAAGGGGGGGAGGGTGTCCAGGCCTTGATGGCCCTGAGGACTCCCTCAAAAAGAAGAAGACCTTAGTATTTGGTTCTGGTATATAAACAGACTAATTAAAGGAACAAAATCAAAACCTAAGGAATGGAAAAATAATATGAGAATTTAGTTTAAGATAAAGGTAGTATTTTATATCAGAAAGGAAAACTATCATTCAATAAAAAATTTGGTATAACTGACCATGTATCTTAAAAACAGAGGGCTTTGCATGTTACTTCATTTTTACTTCTTTTTATTGTTGTTCAAGTATAGTTGTCTCCATTTTACCCCCACCACTCCCTCCTCCCTGCCCATCCCCACCTCCCATCCTCAGTCCTACCCCTCTTTGGCTTTGTCCTTGTGCCCTGTATTCATGTTCCTTGATGACCCCTCCCCTTCTTTCCCAAGTTATCCCCCTCCTCCCTCCCTTCCATGTTACTTCTTATTTTAAAAAAAATTCCAGAGGACATGGAAGATGGCAGCATGGTAGGAAGGAGCAGATTCCTCTTCCCCCTACACACGGGAGAAAAACTGACTGATCTATGGAGAAACAGAGCAAAAGGCCAACAATATCACAACATTTATGAAAATTGGACATCAAAAATTACAGTGGACATTGAAGAACCAGATGGTAAGAAGACTGCTTCAGGATAATAAGGGCCCAGGGATCAGTGCAGGGAGCAGGGAGGTTGCAGCCCCCAGGCCCAGTGCTCCTGGGTCTGCCTCAGGGCACTCGGGAGACACCAGGGTCTCCCTCCCCAGCCAAACCAGGATTGAGCAGCACTGGGGGAGGCCTGGTTGCTTGAAGGCACAGAGAGGGGAGTGAGGACTGAGAGACAATCACACAGGAGCTGCGAGCACCCACGCAGAGCCCTGGGAAGAGTGCGTGCCCCAGCCTGTGCGACCAAGGGTGGCCTGGTCATGCACCCGTGCCCCCAACGGGATCCCCGGTGCTCAGGCTGTGAACTCAGGGGAAGTGTGCACCCCTTGGGATGCCCAGAGCTCACACCGTGAATCCGGAAAATGTGCGGGCACTCTGTGGGATACCAGAGCCTGCGGTGGTGAGCTCCAGAGAGCGTGCTTAGGACCGCCTAGACCCACACACAGGGCCCTGTGGAGAAGCACCAGACCAGCTCTGGGGAGACCATGTGGCTCGCCCTGGGGACAGTAGGCTAAAGACTGACTGAGTTCAGACTGAGTTCAAATTGAACTAGAACAGATCAATTTAAGAAACAGCCCACTCCAATCACCCCTCAGCCTGCAGAAGCCACCAAGACCAGAAAAACTGATTTGGCCAGTTGGAAACCAACAAGAGGTGGGGTTTTGTTGTTGTTGTTTTTGTTGTTGTTGTTGCTAGATTGCTTGATTTTATCTTTTTTTAAGTAACTTTTTATTTTTTAATTTTTATTATTTTTATACCTCTCAATTACTTATGCTTCCCTTTCTTTCACTCTAGTGTTATTCCTTCCTTTCCAAATTTATCTCTTCTTCATTCCATCCTCTGCTTTTTTCCTGTTTTTTTTAACATGAAAGTTATTGCATATTTGTATTACCTTTTTTCGATTATCTTACATGTTTTATTTTAATAGTGTTTTGGTATTCCTCTTCCTTCTGTACAGTTTTCTTTGCTTGGCAAAGAACAGTTTCCCCTGTTATCTCATTCATAGTGTATTGCTAATTTACTCTCCTACATTTGTGTTTCACTATTACACTACTCAAGGTTCTATACTCTCTATTCTTGTTATCTAGAGCTCATAGATTCTGTCATATGATTGTTGCTCTAATATTACTGTAAATAAAATCTATTCCATATAATTGTAAATACTACACAACACCGCTCCCAGATCTCAGCCCACTTAGCGGTTTTCCCAACTCTATTACTATAGGGGTTAACTCTATTCTCTCACACACTACACCTATTTACTATCCTTTACTCTCACCTTACCTCAGAATCTGATCTCCCACAATCTCACTGCTTTCTAGATCCAACTTACAACCCTTTCCTTCCAAATAAGAGATTTATCTTCTTTCCATCCTTTCTAAAATGTGGCTAGTGGGGTGGAAGATCACAGTTAACATTATGCATAGCCAAAGGATCTCCCATCTCTTCTCTACTGGCTGCTACTGTAAATATCATAGAATACTGTCTTAAACCATTTTGCCTTCCCCCTCCAACTGATCACAACAAAAAAAAGAGTAGGGGGAAGCTGTGAACACCAGGATACCCGAAGGAGACTGTACCACTGAATCTCACAGGTATTCTACCACGGAAGTTTACACCATAAAACCAGGGAACTAGAACAGATCAATTTAAGAAACAGAGGCTAACAAGAAAAATCTCACAAACAATGAGAAGACAAAGAAACATTCCCCAAATGAAGGGAGAGGAGGAAGCCACAGAAAGAATGCTAAATGAAATAGAGGCAACTCAACTATCAGATATTGAGTTCAAAGCAATGATTATCAGGAAGCTCAATGAGCTCACAATGAGCTACGAGAAATTACAGGGAAACTACAATGAACTTGCTGCAAACTATATCCACATGAAAAAGGAAATAGACTATGAACAAAGGCCAGGAGGAAATGAAGAATACAATTTCTGAACTGAAGAACACAGTAGAAGGAATGAAAAGCAGGATTGATGAAGCAGAAGATCAGATTAGCAAATTGGAGGACAAAGTAGGAAAAAACACCCAGAAAGAGCAAGAAAAGGAAAAGAGGCTAGAAAGAATGAAGATGAAGAGAAATGCAAGATAATATGAAACGTAATAATATCCGTATAGTAGGGATACCAGAAGAGGAAGCAGAGGAGGAAGGGATAGAAAACCTATTTGAAAAAGTCATGATGGAAAACTTCCTTAATTTGATGAGACAAAAAGTCACACAAATCCAGGAAACACAGAGTTCCAATCAAGAGGAAACCAAAGAGGCCCACCTCAAGACACATCATAATTAAAATGGCAAAATTTCAAGACAAAGAGAGAATCTTAAAGGCACCAAGGGAGAAACAGGAAGTAACATACAAGGGAGCCCCAATAAGGTTAGCAGCTGACTTCTCAATGGAAATGCTCCAAGCCAGAAAAGAATGGCAAGAAATGTTCCAAGTAATGAGAACCACCGGTCTGCAACCAAGGCTACTTTACCCAGCAAGGCTCTCAATCAAGATAGAAGGCCAAATAAGAAGCTTCCCAGACAAAAGAAGTCTAAAAGAATACACCTCCACCAAACCAGCTCTGCAAGAGATACTAAAGGGACAGCTTTAAGGAAAGGAATGGAGAGAGAAAGAGAGAGAGAGAGAGAGAGAGAGAGAGAGCGCAACAGGCACGTAAATGGCAATGAATAAGTACCTATCAATAATAACCTTAAACATAAATGGATTAAATGCTCCATCAAAAGACATAGAATAACTAACTGAATGGATAAGAAAACATGACCCACACATATGCTGCCTACAAGAGACCCACCTCAGAATAAAAGACACAGGCTGAAAGTGAAGGACTGGAAACAAATTTTCCAAGCAAACGGATAGGGAAAAAAAGCTGGGGTAGCAATACTTATATCAGACAAAATAGACTTCCAAAAAAGGACCATAAAGAGAGACCCAGAAGGCCACTTCATAATACTCAAGAAAAGACTCCACCAAGAAGACATAAATATTGTAAATATATATGCACCCAACATAGGTGCACCCAAATACATAAACGAAATCCTAGAGGACTTCAAGAAAAATATTGACAGCAACACAATTATAGTGGAGGACTTTAATACCCCACTGTCAAAAATGGACAGATCTTCCAAACAAAATATCAACAAAGATATTGTGGCATTGAACAATACCCTAGAGGAAAGGGACTTAATGGATATATGTAGAGCCCTCCATCCCCAAGAAGCTAAATACACATTCTTTTCAAATGCACATGGAACATTTTCAAAGATAGACTACATGATAGGACACAAAACAAGCCTCAACAAATTCAAGAAAATTGAAATCATACCAAGCATTTTCTCGGATCACAAGGGACTGAAACTAGAAACCAACCCCAAGTGAAAAAAATCCAAAACACTCAAAATCATGGAGATTGAATAGCATGCTATGAAACAATGAATGAATGGGTCAAGGATGAAATTAGGTAAATAATGTTTCTGGAAATAAATGAAAATGAACTCACAACAACCCAAAACCTAAGGAACACAGCAAAGGCAGTATTAAGAGGGAAGTTCATAGTGATACAGGCCTACCTAAAAAAGATAGAAACATTTCAAACAAGCAGCCCATCCCTACGTCTACAAGAACTCAAGGAACAACAACGAAGACAGCCCAGAGCAAGCAGAAGCAAGAAAATAACCAAGATCAGAGCAGAACTAAATGACATAGAGACTTAGAGCACAATTCTATAGATCAATGAAT
>PVIA01019507.1:0-10408 GCA_004024845.1 Tonatia bakeri | reverse complement strand
CAGAGCATAGCCAGAGAGCTCTTAGAAATTTTCCGCTGTTGATCTTAGAGGCGGAACTTTATAGGGTCACTTTTGTTCTGGCAGCGGGAATGATCTCAGCAGTCCATACTCAGAGCCTCAGTTTAGAATTCAGATCAGTGCTTGGACTTTACTTTCAAGGGAAAAAATTGGAGCACTGGAGAAATATGATGCTGATCTACCCTTCTTTTCAATGGACAGTTAGCCTTCTGACTTTTGTTTTAATTGATTTAGGTGCTAAGAAGAAGAAGGTGTCCAGGATGGCTGTGTCCTCCCTCATTTTGAAGCTTATCTGACACTGCTAATGGAGAGGATCATATTGTCACCAAATATACCTGCTTCTTTGTGAAAGAATACTGTCCTGGCCATCCCGCGGTATTCATCTTGGCTGCGTATGTTCATTAAACACGCGTAATACACAGAATTCTTTCATGATTCTGTGGGGGATATAGAGAACATGGCCACCCCCTCTGGTGGGGAGCGTGCTGTTCCTTCACCCCAGTGGGTTTTTATTGAGAAAGTAGACTCAGTTTGTGGATTTACAGTCTGGCAGAAGGGATCAAAGGAAACAGGTGACTTACAAAGATGCTAACAGAATTCCTGCTGTGATTCCAGGCAGAGATTGGAGTTTTATCATATGAAAGGACTACATGGTTCAAAGGGCTAGTTTTGGTTTCCTGTCTGTGCCTTTAAATTCTAAGTTAATAACATCCTGTAGCAAACAGATCTCACAGGATCTTGCATATTCTACGTCCCAGGCCTGATTACCCCGGGGGTCTGCCGTCTCCGGTCTGAGCTGCACCCTTTGGCTGTTTGCTTAGCCCTGAGAAGGGCAGGAGAGAGAGGCAGCCAGGAGACTTGGATTTCTCACATCTAAGTACAAAGACTCAGGCTTAGAGGAGGCAGGGGTTGATGTCGATCACCCCTTCCTTTCCACAGCCCCTTCATTTCCACAGCCCCGTGAGTCTCATCCCTGAGGCCTTTTCATGATCAGAACCTGTCTTAGGTGGGTCATTCCGTGAGGAGTCTTACCTGTCATTGGTTAACTGATCAAGCATTAAAGGCCAAGCACCGAGCAGGCAGTGTTCATGCCAGGGGAATAAGTTTTGTCTCCTTAGTGGCTCCTGCTCTGGAGGTCTCTCACTCAGCCTAAGTCACAGGGGGTTACAGCTTCCTGAGACCAGGCAGGGCAGCCCCCAACACTTCTCTCTTTTCTTTGATTTTCTTGTGGTGTACCTAGGTGCTTTGGCTCTGTATTCCCATCCAATTCTTAGGGCACAGAGTCCTTGTTTTTATTCCCTAAGATACATTTTGGAATATTAAGGAACACAAGGACTACTTTAGACATGGAGGAGTGGAATGAACAGAGTGGGCTCTAGAGGAATTCAGACCGGTAGACTTGTACTAGCCCCGTCACTTATTACTCCATGTAACTCGAGCATATTCCCAAACTCCAAGACACAGAAATTGCAATCAGCCAAATGCTGCTTAACAAGGACAATTATGTAATATGTCCTCATCAGAGGATATAATATATCATGTGTAGAGAGTCTGTCACCCTTGGATACAACTGTAAGTTCTTGGAAGTTTGTCCAAGACTTATGTTTTCCCACTTGCACCTCCAACAATCCCCTCCTTTCACAATCATCACACTGTGGTACACACCCATGAGTCCTTTTTCTTTTTTGCTCAGTCTGTCCACTTTCCAACCCACCACCCAGAGTTGTCATCCTGTTCTATATCTATGAGTCTGTCTGTATTTTTCTTGTTAGTTTTGTTTGTTTCTGATTTCACTCATATGTGGAATTTGATGAACTGATAGCCTTACTTTTTCCAAGGAAGTGGCTAAGTCAGATAAATTTTTTGAGTCACTGATCTTTAGGGTTATCCGAAATCACATATGCAGATGATGATCTTATTGTCAGCTAAATTTTTCTGTTTTTCTCCTTTAGTCCTACCACACATTTGTTTTGGTATTATTCTTTCATTAATGGTAGAAACGTGAATTAAGAGACACAAGGTCAGCCTCAGACGTGGAGGAGTGAATGAGTGTGTACTTCCATCCCTATCACCCAGCAGCCATGTGAACTTTGGTACATTATTAAAACATACTGAGGAGCCTCATCTGTGAAGTAAATTTGATAAGTCCTGTTCTGTGGGACTGGTTGAATATGTGTAGTAAATGGAAAGCCCATGTATCATATCTCTCCTTCAGAGGCCTGGTGGCCACTCTTCTAAGTGAAATGTTTTACCTCCCTTACACCTGACAGAAGAAGACTAGGGGAGCCCTGACTGATGCAGCTCAGTGGTTTGAGTGCTGGCCTATGAACCAAAGGTTGCCAATTTGATTCCCAGTCTAGGGCACATGATTGGGTTGTGTGCCAGGTCCCCAGGAAGGGGCATGCGAAAGGAAACCACCCATTGATGTCTCTTTCCCTCTCTTTCTTCCTTCCTCCCCCTCTCTAAAAATAAGTAAGTAAAATCTTTTTTTTTTTTTTAAGATTGGGCCTTGGATGGTGCGGCTCAGTGGATTGAGTGCTGGCCTGCAAACCAAGGGGTTGTTGGTTTGATTCCCAATCAGGGCACAAGCCTGGTTTGCGGGCCAGGTCCCCAGTAGAGGTCACTCAAGAGGCAGTCACACATTGATGTTTCTCTCCCTCTCTTTCTTCCTACATTACCCTTTGTAAAAATAAATAAGTAAAAAAATTTTTTAAAAAGATTGGGGAAGCCTTACCTCAGAACCCTGTCCTGCACTTTCTTGAGCTGACATCAAAGGGTTAGAGATTACTCTTTGTTATCCCTTCCATTCAAGTGTAGATGGACACTCAGTTTTCACTCAGGGTCTGAAATTTGAGTCCTGCCAGGGCTTGGAGCTACCCTCCTTCTTCTCTTTAAAAAATATTTAATTTATTTTTAGAGAGATAGGAAGGGAGGTAGAAAGAGATGGAGAGGAACATTGATGTGTGGTTGCCTCTCATGCATCCCCCACTGGGGACCTGTCCCACAACCCAGGGACATGCTCCAACCAGGAACGCAACCAGTGACCCTTTGCTTTGCAGTCTAGTACTCAATCCACTGAGACACGTCAGCCAGGGCTACCCTCCTTCTTGACCTGAGGTTTATCTCCTCATAGCAATGTCTACACTTCCCTGTGGCCCAACAAGAACAAGGAAGGTTGACCCTATCTGGCCACATCAGAACATGGCCTCACAAGAATGAAAGATGTAGCAGGCAGATTCAGCCCCTTTGAGGGATGGTCACACTCAGGGACCCAACTCAAGTCTTAAATTTGACCTCTTCATCATGCTTAATATTCTTCCCTGTTGACATGTGACCATGACACAGAGACCAAAACATTCACTTTCTTGTTACTCCTTAATGGGAAGTGTTGGGTTCCCCTGCCCCCAGCTGACATCTCTGCGTGGAACTTCCTAGAGCTGACAGAGGGAAAAATATTGTGTGGTCACAGATGGTATAGGGTGTGTGTCCCCACATCCTTTTCTGTCCTCAAACTGACTCCTGACACAACTTGGTAATACTCTCTGTCTTGACTAGAGGCCTCTACATTCTTACTTAGGCTTCCTGTTCCCTGAGATCCCCTAGGAAAAAGTGAATTTTGCCTCATATGGTCACAATGGCAGAGGAAGGATTCATCATAGCCCTATCGATTGTGGGGTTAATTTGTCATCATGCAAGTTATTTATTTTGACTCCGCACCCTCCCTGGGATTGCACTCTATGCTGATCTGAGCCTATAACCCACAAACAAAATCTTCACTTTCCAGGGACCTGAGTTTAAAGGCAGTGTTAGCCACATGCAATCAGGACCTCATGGGCTGACAACCAGAATGGAACTTTATGGGATCTTACTGTTCTGGCTGGGTACTGCCGTCAACCTCATTAAGGTTTTTCACTGTCATTTCTATGAGAACCTGATAGTGCTGTTACTGACCTGAGAACTCTGCCCTCTGACCAGGCTCTCATGCCTCTGAGAAGCCAGAATAAGAAGGGAGGGTATGTTCAGCCGGACAGTTGTTTTTCAGACTCCCTGTGTTTGAGGCAGAAAGGTCTGGTGTCCCTCTGACCCTCTATATTCTGGGGTGTTGCTGTGCTCCTACATGGGGCTCTCTTCTTGGTTCCTATCTCTTGGATTAAATGTTTCCTGGAAAATTCCACATTTCTGCAAACTCTTAAGCAGTCACTACTCTGAACAGTTGCAGGGAATGGCTCCCTGTCCAGGAGAAAACTGTAGAAGTAGGTAGGAGTCCCTGGACAGATGGTGAGCTGCTGGGGAAAAATATATTGATGTTTCTTCATCAGCCAGGTGGGGATTCTCAAGTAACTTCTGTTCTGACAGATTTACTTTTCACAGGGACAAGGCTGTCCAGGATAATTTTGAGAGCCCCTCATCTTTTGAGGTTATCTAATGTTGAAAACGTAGATGGTCACACTGTCACAGAACACTGTCTTTCATTTATATATTTATATCTCTCAATTATAATGGTATTCTTATTGTTCTGGCTATATATTCCTCTTTGGGAACAGGGCCATTCCCTTTATCACTTCTGACATTTTGAAGTACGGAGTAGAAAATGGAAATAAGAGGTACAGGTTGTGTCTCAGGTGGGAAAAGTAGAACAGTGTGGGCTTACTGTAATTTTACCAAGTCCAGTTCCAGCCTTGCCATTTACAAGCCCCAGGAGTTTTGGCACATTACCAAGCTCTACCTCTATAAGCCTCAGACTTTCCACTGTGGAATGAATCTGATGAGCCCTGTCTTGTGGGACCACTGGACTGTATGTAATGTATAGAAAGCATCTGCCACTGTGCCTGTCCTGAATTGAGACATTAGAAAATGGTAGTGATTACTATGATCATCTCTGCCCTTAGATGTTACCATCTATTCAGCTGCATTTTTTACATCTAAGAGATGTCAGGAAATAAGCCTTGTTATAGTAAAAAGAAAACCTCCTTTTGAGACAAAATTGTGTTTAACAATGCAAACTAAGTAATATCCTATACCCCACCCCCTATTCACTCTCATTTACACTTGTTCCATATGAAGTAGAGAGTATCTCATCCTCTTTGGTAATGAAGCTTACCCTACAGTTTATAATTGCATCAGCAGGGTCTTTGCCTAAACATACCCAGTGCAAGCATGAAGACTTCCAAAAAGCTGATGTTCCATCAATGACTGTGTCAAATAAAAGCTATGAACCAAAAGAGGTCTTATTCATGTGATTTATTTTCTAAAATATTCTTTAATCTTTTTTAATTCTTTTAAAATCTTTTTTAAAAGATTTTAAAATTTATTTTTAGAGAGAGGGGAAGGGAGGGAGAAAGAGAGGGAGAGAAACAACAATGTGTAGTTGCCTCTCATGTTCCCCTTACTGGGGACCTGGCCTGCAACCCAGGCATGTGCCCTGACTGGGAATTGAACTGGCCACCCTTTGATTCATAGGCCAGGCCTATGAATCAAATGCATAATGCAGCCCCAGGTTATGCATTTGTGGGAGAGTTTCTTAAGCCTTGTCTCTTGCACCTTGTGGATGGGGTTAATGTATGTAAAGCACGTGGCACAGTGTCTGAAATTCATTGATAATTTGTACAATGTCTGTTATGTCCATAATTAGGATTATTTCAATCCCAGAAAATACCACTCACTTTAAAGAATTTTTAAAAATTCACTAGATAACAGAGATTATGTGGCACTTTAGTACATGGACCATCAAATCAATCCAAATGTTGTTTACAAAGAAATTCAGAGTAAATTTCATCCCATTAAATCATATTTTGAGTATGAGGGTGTTTTTGTATCTGAATACAACTCAAATGTGCTACAAATTGATTCAATGTCCAAGTGTTTTTTTCCACCTAGCTGTCTTTTTATACAAACCTCCCATACCTTCATTAATTTCACCATATGTAAAATCTACACTTCTCTTAAAGTTTGACGTATATAGCAAGAACAATAACACAACAAGATTTCATTTCCATTCTAATAGAATGGGTCTGACTCCCCAACCACCACCAAAGAGTGCCAGTTCAATGGGTGCTGAGCTTCCAAATGCAGGATATCACCATATTTTGCAGAAACTCTCTGATGATGATATGAATAAAACCCCTATTCTGCACAGCAAGGTAAACCTGTAGTAGGATAGGAGCACAGGATGCATTCCATGCATTTCCCAAGTGGAGATTCTCTCTCATTGACTCATCATTACAAAGTAATTGGTAAGGGTAGTTCTAAGAGTAAGTGTCTCATCTTTGATACCCACTATCTGAGGGTCTGGCCCCGCTCACCATTCTCACAGCCTCATCTAACCCACCATGCAATGACCTTCACATTATCTCCAACCACACAATGTTCACCTTCCCAGTCTGTACCTGCTTTGCTTGATGGCATCAACACTAGACCCCTCATTGGAACCTTTTGCCATGCTTCTGACCCCTTTATTTAACTGTTTCTTTAATTCCTATGGGGTATATCACCATATTTTATATATGAAAGCTGCTTTTAGACTCTAAAATTCTATGGGCAGTGCAAGTAGGCTCTATTTTTCTTAGCATTCCTAGATACTTAGAGCCTTTTAAACAGCAGATGTTAAATTAATATTCAGACATGTAAACAGTGGGTGTACAAGACATCATACTTATTTTGATTTAATTTCTTCTACATTTCCAACACGCTGAGCAAATCCAGATCCATACACAGCAATTTTACAAAGAAACTGGAAGGAATAAAACAAACCAAGAATTGATTACATTACACACACACACACACACACACACACACACACATATTTGCATCTCTTGATCACACAGACTTTACTGAGGTAATTTCTTTTTTTTTTTCACAAAAATCTATATTCCAATGTTATGCTATCTTGTTCTGAATGAGAGAAAATTATCCAAAGATTTTCTATTTGTTACAGAATACCAGAAATAGTATTTTTAAACCTAATAATCTCTAATTAATGTGTGATCCATGACACTTATAAACTTAGATTTTGGAGCTAAGTAATCCTCTATGGAAAGTAACAACATTTAAAGCAGATAAAAGATAATTTCCAATTAACGCATTTACTACATGAACACAGAGATGTTATGCGCTGTGTTCCCAACAGCCTCATGTTGGCTCCTCCCTAGTTAGAAGACTGGCTGCTTCCTTTAACCACAAAGTGAAGACTCTGCTTCAGACCACACTAGGGTGAGAGGAGTTGCGAGACATGCCCGGGGCAGCAGTAGGGGAACCCTGGCTGTAGCTCTGATTCAAGTTCTCTCTTTTTTATCTCTCAAAACCTTCTAATAATGAAATGGGAGGGCACTGGATACAGTGACATGGACATTAGCCCAAAGCTCACACATTATGTGTATATATAAGAAAGCACCCCACTTCCACCTACGAAGATAATAGTCATTCTTTTTACAGCTACAGAAGACAGTGTAAAATGGGAGGGAGGTGGGGAGGGCTGCGTGGGTGGGTTGGGATGGGAATAAAAGATAGAAAATTGTACTTGAACAATAATTAAAATAAAAATATTAAAAAGAAGACAGTGTAAATATGTGATTTTTAAATAAATATATTGATAAGCATTTATGCACTTTCCTATTGTTGTGGGCATTATTCAGGGCAAATCATAAAAATGTGAAATGACTGGGTCATTGAAGGTAGGTGAAAAGTTTTTTTATGTCATCAAATTGTGTAAGTTTTCATTTTGAGAATTTTTGCATCAATGTTCTTAAGTAATTTTGTAATTAAGTGATATTTTTACATAATATAATAATAAATTAAGTAATTTTGAGCTCTCTTTACCTGGCCTAAATCATATTGTTGAACTTGTTTCATAAAATATTTGACATTTTGTGCCCATTTTCATGTTCTGGAATAATTTGTGTAATGAATTTATGCATTTGCCAGTAATAAGGGAGTAATGCAATCAGTGCTCCACATGCTCATTTCCCACCTTCAGCAAAATCACCGCATAGTTAGCCTTGTCTCATCTATATCTCCACCCTTGGACCTCAGGTTAGTGTGAGGCAAACATCAATAACAGTATTTACCCTATTATGTACCATTTAAGGGTAAAGCTCTTAAAAAAAATAACCACAATACCTCAAGGACACAGGCAGAATTCCAAGATGACCTCCTGGATTCCTGACTCCTGGTGTACATACATCTTCTCCCAGTGAATTCACCAAACAGGAATGTGCTGCTGCTATGAAGAATTTACCAGTTTTAGCTGAGGTCCCAAATCTGATATTCTAAAACTAGGGATATTATTCTCCATGGGTCAGACCTCATGAGGTGAATCCTTATATGGGATGGGAGAAATATTTCCCTTCTGAGAGAAATACAAAGGAGAGGGATATTCCCCTTGCTGACTTTCAAGATGGAAGGCACTGCATAGCATAGCAAAGATGTAAGAGTGCCTTGAGAGTGATCCGTAGCTGACTGCTAGTAAGCAAATGGGCTTCTCAGTCCTTTGATTTCTTGTAAGTGAATTCTGTCTGAAATGTGCATGGTATTGGAGGGAGCTTCTGAGTCCCATATGAGAACACAGCTACCTGATACATTGATTACAGCACTGGGAGATTTCAACCTACAGATCCCTCACTCTCTGTGCCCATAATTCTGACCTATGGAACTGTGAGATACTAAATGTGTGTGGTCTGAAGATATTCAATATGCTGTAATTTGTTATAAAGTTAACTAATATACACATAAAAATGTTATGCAGATTTTTTCCTTCTTGTAATCAGAACTTTTAAGATGTCTTTTGGACACTTTCACACATGCAATAGACTGTTAACTATTACTGTTCATCCTGTATATGACATGCCATGTCGTATCAATTTTATAGCTAGAAGGGAGTAGCTTTTGGCCACCTTTACCCATGTGTCCACCTTCCACACCCCACTCTCTGCCTCTGGCAACCACCAATCTGTTCTCTGTATCTGAGTTCACTTGCATGTATTTCTGTATACATTTTGAAGATTCCACATATGCATGATACCATGCAGTATTTTTCTCTCCCTGCCTGGTGAAAAGTTTGTTTAAAGGACATCCTTTAAAAATTACCACCTATTTCACTTAGCATGTTCTCAAGTTCTTCACATGCTGTCACAAATGGAAGTATTTATTCCTTGTTTGTGGCTGAATCACACATCTTTCTGTGTATGTGTGTGTACGTGTACATCACATTTCCTTTAGTCATTTATTCCTCAGTGGGCACTTAAGTTGCTTCCATGTCTTGGTAACTGTAAATAATGTGGCAATGAACATGGGAGCACAGATATCCCATCATATTAATAATTTCATTATCTTTACATAAACACTCAATATTGGAAATGCTTGATAATTTGGTAGTTTAATTTTGAACTTTTTGAGGAATCTCTATACTGTCTTCCACAGTGGATGCACCAACTTAGATTCCCCTCACCTCATTTACTCTTAAATAATCTAAGGACATCCAGGTATACGAATTTATAATTATAAAAAGAAAGACTGGAGTAAGGCAAACCTGTAATTGGTTGTTTACTTCCCCCCTCATGTTCTGATTCCATCTCTTTTAGTATAACGTTTTTTCACATTACCAAGGACATCACCAATTTTGCCATGCTGTCCTTCTTCAGGATCACAAAAGTGATTTGAGGACTCTCAATGTGTATTTTAAAACACAAAACTCTCACTCGTAAACCTGATACAGAAGAGTAAGCCTGTGATCCCTGTCACTCATACACTTATATTCTGACCCTAAGTAGACTTCCTGTTGGTAGAACACCACTTGGAAATTACATCAAAATAGGAGCCAGGGAGGTGTCCATGCACATCAGGGATACTGGTCAACGGGCGTTTCCAGCCACAACATGAGGTCGCCACCTCAGGTCTCAGTCATGGTGGCAGAAGTGACTGGATATGGCCCTAGGTCACCCCTTGTCCTCCCAATGGGACTAAATTCTGCTTAGCGACGAAGGTTAGATAGTACACTATCTCGAGCCCTGCTTTACTTTTCACTTGTTCCTTAGGAAGTAGAGAGAATCTCACCCTCTTTGGTAATGACAGCTTCTCCTACAATCTATATTTTTGTGGGCAGAGGCAGTCTCTCCTTTTCCTAATCACTCCCAGTGTGGGCACGAAGACTTCCAAAGAGCTGATGCTCCATTAATGCATGTGAAATAAAAGCCATGCACCAAGAGGTCTGATTCACTAGCATTTATATTATCAAACATGTTTGAAAACATAAGCAAATCCAGGTACATAGCTTTACACTTACACAACAAAAGACTAAGTATAGCAAGGAAAATGAGAAGTGACCAGTTTTACATATGTACCACATCTTCTTTACCCACTCATGTACAGATGGGACATGCAGTTTATGTCCCTGCCT
>PVIA01019506.1:0-10409 GCA_004024845.1 Tonatia bakeri | reverse complement strand
TCCTTAGAAAAATATTTAATGAAGGTCTAGTACTTTATAAATCATACAATTGTAGCTCCATGATTTCAGACTGAAATTGGGGATGGGATTCTTGTCTAGTCATCCATTGATTCTTCCTATGTTGTTCCTTGTATTAAGGGATTTATAAAACATTGTTTGAAAACCATGAACATATTGCAATTTTTATTTTTCTTAAAAAATATTTTATTTATTCATTTTTTAGAGAGGGGAAGGGAGGGAGAAAGAAAGCAAGAGAAACATCAATGTGTGGTTGTCTCTCATGCACCTTCTACCAGGGACCTGGCCCACAACCCGGGCATGTGCAGACTGGGAATCAAACAGGCAACCCTTTGGTTCATAGGGCAACACTCAACCAAGAGCCACACAGCCAGGGCCATATCACAATTTTTCTATTCACTATATGAAGAAAGTGAGATTCGGCATGAGTGATATAACTAGAATGTATCAAAGGTATATTCATAAATACATTTGCATATACTGTTTTTATGGAAAGAATACTTTTATCCTATAGATTTCCATCAATAGACCTTCTGATAGTGATGGTGGGACATCTTGCCATTTCATATATGGTATAAAGAACAATACTACTATTCACATGATTATTTTTAACCTAAGTGATTATGTAGTCCTGTCTTATTTAAATATAAACTAATTTATTAAAAGATTGCTGGGTCAGAAGTAACACTGAAATTATCACAGGGCCATGCCTAAGGCTATTGAATGAAAGGTTTTTCACTTATTAAACAAATACATTCCTGGCCATATCTTAGAGCACTCTGTTCTCTCTTTGCTCATTTGTTGTTTCTTCCAGTTTGAATAGATGATCCCTAAATACTATATTTAATGACTAATTAATCTCAAGGTAGGAAATAGTAAAAAGTTGTGGAGACTTCCCTTTGGAGAGTACACACCCCATTGAAAGATGATGATAGCTATTTATCTCACTTGGTTGTTACCAGCTTGGAATGGGGACTTACTTTTTGTCACCTGCTCAGATATTTTGAATAATGCTAAAAATTCTGATTTTAATTATGAATTCAAAATTTTCAATATTAGCTAATATATATGTATTTAACATTGGGGAGGCTGATGTATATCAGTGAGTGAAATATGGCCTTGGAATCACTGCTTTGGAATTTCCTTTCATTATATTATTTAATTATAGGTACTAAAATAATCTATTCAACAAATGATGAACATACTATCTGTCAACATTTGTGTTGACTTACACATAATTTTTAATTATTTTTTCAAAAGCTCTGTGATTAATGTTTTCCTTATCCTGATTTTAAAGGGGAAAAATGAATGCATAGAGGGGTTAACTGTTGTTCTATTAGTATAAGAATAACTGTTAAAAGAAAGATCAAAACCGTATAGCTCTACTACAATAAAACTTAATGTTTTACATAAGTAAACTCCAAATGACAGTTTCAGGTGGTTAGCTCCCTTATACAAAATGATTCAGGAACCCAGACTTCTTTTCTGGCTCATCTTTGAATTTTGACTTTTAAATTTACTTTGTCTATTGTTATCAAACTGGTGGACAAAGAAAGAGGATGGAAAAGCACAGAACAGGTTTCTATAATCCAGGCCAAAGACTGGTGTCAAGGAAGAAGAAAAATGAATCAGAGGAAAATATGGCCATTCTTTTTAACATTCACTTAAAATCAAAATGAGGATGTAAATACAAATAAGTGCTATCCTCCATAACCTGAATATTCTTTGTATGCTAGTTACTAAGATAGGGGTATATAGTGAACATCACAGTGTTTTCAATATTGTAAAAAGTCAGACAGTGAGGAGGAAACTGCAGACATGATGAATGTTGCAAGAATATCTCTTGCTTGACTAACATTTTCATTCACTGTTTATATATATATATATATATATATACACATATATATATATATAGAGAGAGAGATACACACACACATACATACACATACTGTGTACGTAATAACAGGTCCTGATCTTAGCTCATGAATTAGGGCTTTGATCATGAAATTGTTCTGAAAAAAAGTTATGTTCTCAGTAAAAATGTGTTTTTTCCTTCGTATCAAAAAAAGAATATTATAGCCATAAGAAACATCATCTGTGAAATAAAAATAGTAAATAAAAGAAATTAAAAAATTAATATAAGTGGATTAGAAAGAACAGGAACGGGTAATAAGAAATGAGACTACATAGAAGGCAAGATGATTTGGCACTCATTGTACATTATAATAAGGAAATCAATTGCCAGTTTATGATCTGTGAAAGTTATTAACTAATTCGAAAGAGAAACAAAGCAACCAGACTTGATTATGCAAACATTTATTCTGACAAGTGTAAGCCTAGAAAGTGGATTGAAGAATTGGAAGAAAAGATATAAAGAAAGCAAATATTTAAGGGACTTACATGAGGTGAGAGGGAAGTGAGAGATTCTCCTACTTTAGAGGAGGGAACCATAGGCATGATAAGTGGATGGGATCATGTGATGTTTAGCAAATTACAGTGGCATGAGTCAGAGCATGAGTGATGATATGAGCAGCAAGCTTGAGTCCAAAGACTGACTCTCAAGTTTCTAGATTGAGTGACTAAATGAATCACTTCATTTAATGCTGTCCACTCAGAAGAGATATTACAAATGCAGCCTTGTATATTTTAGTTTATAATTATAAAATTGGAGTAATCAAAGTACCTACCTAATCAGATGTTTCTTAATCTAGGAAGAATGCATTGCATTAAAAAAATTGGAACTGGAGAGCATTATGTGAAGTGAAATAAGCCAGGCAGTGAGGGATAAATACCATACGATCTCACCTTTAACTGGAACATAATGAACAAAAGAAAAAAGCAAACAAAATACACCCAGAGACATTGAAATTAAGAACAATCTAACAATAGCCAGAGGAGATGGGGGAGGAGGCTGGGGAGAAGGGTTTCCAGGA
Source organism: Tonatia bakeri (assembly GCA_004024845.1). Classification (NCBI taxonomy): domain Eukaryota; kingdom Metazoa; phylum Chordata; class Mammalia; order Chiroptera; family Phyllostomidae; genus Tonatia; species Tonatia bakeri. The sequence goes on along the minus strand of PVIA01019506.1, from coordinate 7,458 downwards.
CCTACTATAAAGGACACATGGACAAAACCAAGGGGGAGGTGGAAGCAGGGGAGGGAAGTGGTTTGGCTGAGGTAGGGGGAGTGGTGGGGAGAAAATGCAGACAACTGTAATTGAACAACAATAAAGTAGTTTATGAAACAAAAATAAAAAATATGTAAATAAATAAATTTGACCCTTCTGTTGATGTAAAAAATTAGTCATTTACAATATCATTCTTATTATTTTCTGTGAATATATTTGTTTAAAAAATTTCAGCACATTCCTAAGCACTTCTGCTTTGAACCTATTGTTCGCTCTGGACCCTTTCTTGTCAGAGTGTGCAGTGCTGTGCAATCTGGCGTAGATATGGGGCATTGGGGAAACAGTCTTGTTAATAGCTCACAAAACTTACTGACAAGTGGATACCATTCTTTTCCTCCATGACTTTATTTCAGTGACCTCTATTTCTTGTATGTCACATTAGAGATGTACACAGAGGTTTTATGCATCTGCTTAAGTTTAACACTCTAAGATGCATGATGGCATCCTCTAAAACCCACACATCTTTTCTTATTACTCTATCCAGTCTGGGATAAAGTGTCTTCTGGACATATATTTACCTTACTGCCCTAATTTCTACAATACTTTTATCAGTGGCACCTCTTCAAGCCTTCTATTTTCTTAAGAACTTATAATATTCTCAAAAAAAGTTTGTGTTAATAATATTTATCCTGACAATCACCAATGATACATGGTGACTAGTTTTTTAGTGGAAGGGGTGGGTAAACATATAATAAATGTAATGGATCTATACAAAATGCCTAACAATTCTTATGTATTACAATATTATTATTATTATTATACTCAATTGAAAATGTAAAATAGCAATTAAATATATTGGTTGAGAGCTCTGAAGGCAGTCCTGGGCTAGACACAAAAATATAGAAATTTTGAATATAGATGATACAGTGGATATTGTAAACTATTTAACCCTCCTTAAGTTCCCCATTCAGACTTCCTACCAAACCACCAAAGTAGTTCAGGTATCAGTTCTACCCCCACAGAACCCACGGAACTCAGTGGAAATTGACCCATTCCTAGTTCTTGGAAAAGGTGGAAAAGTTCTTGTAAAATTCAAACTTCTAAAGTAATCCTGACTTCACTCATTTTGTCTCAAATAGATGTCAGAGCCCAGAATCAACTAACAGTATTACCCTTGGAAAGAGTAATCTAAATTGGCTCAGCTGTGCTGATTAAAATAGATTTTATGTCTTAGTTAGTAGAGATGCCTTCTTTGTCTCTTCCCCTACTACACATGAACATGGTAACAAATTTTTGCAACTTCTATTTGTCATCTTTGTAGCCATGAGGAAAGGCTGTCCAAAGGTCAGAAGTGAGAGACTAACACGAACAGAGCTGCAGCCCTGGTGAGGCACCTGGAAGTATCATTATTCCATTTTAAGGGCTTTAGGTCTGGTTTCTTCTGTAATTAGTCAACAATGTTTGTCCTAAAATAGATAACTGAAGTCAGCAGTGCATATGGCACAGCATAGAAAAAACATAAAAAAAACAATAAATTCCAGATGTGATGGTAATAGAACTGTTCATTTTTAATCCAACTCTGAGGATACATGACTCATTGCAGAAGCTTATGTACAATTAAAATATAAAATTATAGGTGAGTATTAAACCAAAAATTAATGTACAGAAATGTATTCATTTCTCCATTAACATTAGCTGAGGTAGCAATGATCCTGGTATTTTGGCAATCTGTATATTTATTACAGCAATAATGTCTAAGTGCTCTGATACAGAAAACATAAATACCTTTGGGGTAACTGCATAGTGTGTCACTTCCAGTACTTGTGCTGTCAGATGTTATGACAGAAGCATAATATTATTCTCAGAGAGGCAAAACAAAATAAAATATGACACTAATAATGTTACATTTAATTTATGATAATGTGGTATTCTTATTTTTTACAATCAGAATAAAATAGCTTGTGTAAGATAATGCATTTGATTTGTTTTGTACTGTTTCTTTATTACAAGGCTTATAAAAGCATCAGATAATTAAAACAAACAATTTAGCTGAAACATTACTACAAATAACTTCTAAATTGAAATGTTTGCTTGAATTATTTTAGAAAATAGCAACAAGAAAAACTATCGAGTATCGTGAGATTCCATGGAGGGAGCTACCTCTCTGTAATGCTTGTCTTTGAAAAGATCCTTTCAAGATTTCCAGTTAGGATAGAAAGGTAAAGATCCATTTCAATATTATAGCTATTCTTTTTTCCTTCTGCCAATTACTTGTGCAGTTACTATCCTGTTATCTACTCTACAATGTGTAAGACATATTTTAATAAAATATACATGTATACAACATTGAGTTTTTCTTCCAGCAGAAGCTTTCTGTAAGTGTCCAGATACAGATATTTTGTTTTGAGAGTTCATAGGTGAGACAGAGTTCATGAGATGTCAGAGGTTCAGTAACACAAGTTTAAGTAGCCAGGAAGAAATAAGGAAACCTCCCTTTCTAAAGCCCTGGGTTTGTTCTGTCAGTATTTAGGGACAGTTGTAATTTAATAATAGTCATATCTCAGTGGTGCCTGGGAAAGTAGTTTGAAGTTGTGAAATTTGTTTTGTTGGAAATTACTTGAATGAATAGACTAATTACTAAATCAAATGGATGCTAGTAGAAACTAACTGCTATTTATCTTAGAATCACAGAAGAAGGTTAAAATTATGAAATTTTATAAGGTATTTCTACTCTTTAAACTGGTCTTCAAGTAAATTTAAAACTTCCCTATTCCTCACTGATTTAATACTTTCATAGTCATTCTTAACAGGATTCATAAATAATCAAGATATATCTTCATAAAGTTTTGCTACTCACCAACCTTTATATTCTGGATGTTGGTGCTTAGTGAACATGGTGGAAAGGAAAGAACATGAGGAGATTATTTGGTTATTATAAAAAAATAACAACTGTTGGTGAGATTGTAGAGAAAAGGAAACCCTTGTACATTACTAGGAGAAATTGGGAATGTAAATTAGTGCAATCATTATGAAAAACAGTATGGAGTTACCTTAAAAAATTAAAATAGAACTACTTTATGATTTAGCAGACCTTCCTGCTATATATCCATTCACATTTTGCTACTCTACTTCAGTAATTCAGTTGTTCCTCAGTACTCACAGGGGTTGGTTCCAAGATCCCTCATGAATACCTAAGTGCACAGATATTCAAGCATTTATATACAATGGTATAGTTGCATATAACATATGCACATCATCCATGTATTTTAAATCATGTCTTGATTACTTACAATACCTAAGGCAATATATTTTGCTTGCTTGTTTGTTTTCTCATTTAAGTTCCATTAAAGGTGAGATCATATGGTATTTGTCTTGCACTGCCTGGCTTATTCCATTTAGCATAACATTCTCCAGTTCCACCCATGCTGTTGCAAAGGGTAGGAGTTCCTTCTTTCTGCATCATAGTATTACATTTTATAAATATACCATAGTTTTTTGATCTACTCATTTACTGATTATGAATGGCTAAAGAAAACATCATTAAAAAGAAAAGAGAACCAACTGTATGAGAAAACATATTTGCCAATGATACCTCAGACAAGGGTTTGATCTCCAAAATATATAAAAAATGCACACAACTCCACTCCAGGAAGACAAACAATCCAATTAAAAAATGGGCAAAAGACCTGAACAGACACTTCTCCAATGAGGACATGCAGAGGGCCCAGAGACATATGAAAAGATGCTCAGCATCACTAGCCATCAGAGAGATGCAAATTAAAACCACATTGAGATACCACTTCACACCAGTCAGAATGGCCATTGTAAACAAATCAACAAATAACAAGTGTTAGAGAGGATGCGGAGAAAAGGGAACCCTAGTCCACTGTTGGTGGGAATGCAGACTGGTGCAGCCACTGTGGAAAACAGTTTGGAATTTCCTCAAAAAATTAAAAAATGGAAATGTATAATGCAATATAAATGATATATATATACATATGTATGTATATGTTTATACATGTTATACACACACACATATATATTTCTTATATCGTTTAGGAAAGAATGACAAGAAATAAATTGTGCACATTTGGTACAGATACAATCATAGTAGGCCTAATTACATCCTATATGTCAGCAAGAATGTAACTTTTTTCATGTTTTCAATCAGCAGTTGGTTGAATTCAGTGATGTGTAATTTGTGGATAGAGAAGGTCCACAACTACAGTCTTGCTTTTTAATACCTGCTCTACTAATAGCATGTATTCCACCAGAAAAAAAATACATTGAGCATTAATTAATGTGAATAATTAATAATTCCTTAATAATAAAGAAAGATAAACAATATCAGAAGTGCTAACAAACACTCACATAACCTATATTATAGGCACTGTCTTAAGCCTTTTGTAGATATTACCTCATTTAATTCTTATAAAAACAGATTACTGTATCTCATTACATATCCTAAATAAAGTTTCCTGAGACCAAAATCACAAAATGCATCTATTTTTATTCTAATTAGCTTGAGAATATGTATTACTATGGCTATGAGATTTCTCAGATAACAGCCCTTAAATGACTTAGAAAGCTTACTACACTGGGACAAAACCTGTAGTTTCAAGCTTCAATCAGTCATAAAACATTGACTCTATAATTGAGGCAAATGAAAGCAGAGATTTTTGGCAAGGGATATAGGTGTAAGTTATTGAGGGTATTTCTATATTGCTCCCTTCTTTTCAGTTATCATCAGTAGTGATGATGATTGCTCATATTTTTTCACCAGGAAAGTATAAAATTCAAAGTAGATGTTGCTAAATATAGAAGTGCTATTTCATTTTTTTTTGGACATTCCATTTGCAATGAAAGATCTAATGGCAAAATGCAAAATGTTAACTGAAGTGCAAATGAAACTTTGTAATATTACTACTGCAGATATATTTTAATTATGCAGAGTGATGTCTAGGCCATTGGATTGTAATGAAGCTCAATGATATTAAAATATAACTCAAGTGAAGAACTCCCCCAAGCTATGGGTAATTGGTAGAATGGAATATTCAACCCAGGTATAATTTTATCAAAACCAACTTTCTATCCGAAAGTCAATATTGATATCCAGCTTTAGCTTTGCCATGTAGAGCGTGGAAGTCATCATCTGTGTCCTTGTAATAAGAAATACCCAGAAAAATTAAAACTAAATAACTTTCATGAACTCATCATATAACTGAGTTTGCAGGGAAAATTACTATGCCAAAATCTGGATAGACAGGTGGATTCTCAGAGTCATAGGTAAAATTGTCTTACTTAAAACAGAAGCTACTGGAACCATCAACTGGTAGACATGCATAAATGGCAATTTAGAAGAATTATTGAAGAAATTGGAGACTAGGGTGAGAGTGAGAAGCTCCTGGGAGCTGAGTTTTTTAGGAAAGCTTTCACACTTTAAAGGACCTTACTTCTAAAATCCCACCAGAATTTAATGGTGAAAAGCCAAGAAAAAGTTTCCTACGGCACCAAAAAGATTTTGACAAAAATTTGCTGCCACCAATATAATGTCAACAAAAGTTCCCAATCTTGCATTGAAGAGGAAAAACTGTATTCAAGTGAACAGTTTGCAAGCCAGAAAAATACAGCCTCTGGTAGAAGCCAAAACTGCACATCATCATTAGAAAGGGGAAGCTGCATTTTACAGAGAAAGTTCCCACCTTGGTCCTTGCTTTGTTCATTTTTATGCAAGTGGAGAATCAAAATTCATGGTCAGGTTGATCCAAATAGCACTGTCCTTATTGGTAGGAATCTTATATTTTGATTGGTCATTATTGGGTTTCTTTGGTCAATAAAAATGTAAATGATGTATATAATTGTGCAGTTGCAATTGGACAGGGTAAGTCTCAACTCATTAGATGAAAGGGAATATCAGGATTTTCTTCTTTAGGTTTGGCTCAGAGGGCAGGAGTACAGTGTAGGAGGCAGAAGGCCTTTTCCTGAACTGCAGTGTATGTGAGAGGCCTCCATTATTGATAGTTGCTAGACTTGGCTATGATTTGGGGCTCACTCACCTACAAGGAGTCCTTCTTCTCTTGGTCAACAAAGGAGAAGAAACCACAGTATTTTCATCACAAAGTTTTACTCTCCAAGATAAACTGTTTAGAAGACTGAAAAGGGAATTCCTCACACTCTATGAGCTTCTACACTTTCTGTCCTATCCATGGGGAGTAAGGAACGTATAAAATAAGGGATAATTGTAGAGGCTATTTAGAGACATATGCCCACTGACAGCCTTGGTATTTAATTAGAACATATCATAGAATGCTCCCCCATCATACCTTACCAGCACACTCCAGTGTATAAGAGTGGATTACAGATAAAACAATAACAATACACAGACTCTGTCTGAAAGTATTTAGGAAATTCAAAACAAGAGAGAAGACAAAAACAAGGATGCTAGAGGATTTTGTATCTTCTGACAACTATAGCTACGACATATATGAAACAAAGCGAAAGTACTAACTAAAATAACAGATTTTATTACTTGATACAATATGTCTGGCTTTCAACAACAGCAAAAAATTACAGAGCACATCAAAGTCAGAGATAAAACAGTCTGAAAAGGCAAAACAACATCAGCGCTAACACAGATACGACACAGATGATGAAATTACTGGACAGGGAAATTTAAAAAATAATGATACACGTGTTTAGGACTCTGATAGACAAGGCAAACAGCATACACAAATAGGTAACATAAGGAGAAACATTCAAATTCCATGAAAGCATCAAAAGAAAATGTTAGAAATAAAAAAAATACTGTAATACAAGTGAACGCCTTTGATGTTTTGCACAGTAAAACCAATACAACCAAAGAAAGAACCAGTGAGCCTGAAGGTAGGCAAACCTCCAAAAATACCTCCAAAAATAATCAGGAAGTTGAGGGAAGGTAAATACAAACCTCTGAAAGAGGAAAAATAGTGGAAAACACAGAACAGAACATCAAAAAATAAAATAAAATACAACAATTTAGGAAATTTTCATATCATATAGTTGGAATAACAGATGAAGAAGAAAGAGATAACAAAGAAGAAATAAATGGAGGAATAATGATAAAAAAATTTAAAACTTATTAACAGAACACAAACCAGACATCTATGAAGCTCAGAAAATACCAAGGAGAATAAATAGCCTAAAATTTATTTTTAGGAACATCATATTTAAACTCCAAAATCTCAAAGACAAGAAATTTCTTTAAGAATCCATAGGAAGAATCATTATTTACAGAGGAACAATAAGAATTAGCAGAATTTTTGTTGGAAGACATTGATGTAAGAAGAGAGTATAATTAAGTATCTAAAATTAGTTTTAAAAACTCTATCTAGAATTGTATAAAAAATAAAATTTTTCTTCAAAGGAAAAATATTTTTTTCAGACAAATATAATCTAGGG
>PVIA01019505.1:0-10410 GCA_004024845.1 Tonatia bakeri | reverse complement strand
AATTCGATGTTGGAACGTTTCAAGATGTCCTGGAGGTTCCTAAGCCTTTCCTCATTTTTTTGAATTCTTATTTCTTCCTTCTTTTCTGTTTGGTTGTTTCTTTCTTCCTTCTGGTCCACTCCATTGATCTGAGTCCCAGTTTTCTTCTCATCACTATTGGTTCCCTGTGCATTTTCCTTCATTTCTCTTATTGTAGCCTGCATTTGTTCATCTAATTTATGACTAAAATCAACAAATTCTGTGAGCTTCTTAATCACTGGTGTTTTGAACTATGTATCTGATAGGTTGGCTATCTCTCGGTCGCTTAAAAGGATGGATTCTGGGGCTTTGATTTGTTCTTCTGTTTGAGCCCTCTCTCTCTCTCTCTGTCTCTCTCGGTCTGATCGCGACTGTTACAGTAAGGGGCAGAGCCTTAGGTTCACCAGGGCAGGGCACCCCAGTCGCTGGGTTGTGATGTTGTATGTGGGGGCGGGGTCAAGAGGGAACAACGGTGATAGCTCCATTCTCCATGGGACCTCAGTCCCTTCTGCTGCTTCCCCCAAGCAAACTGGGCCCCTCTGGTGCCAATTCCTGTGCGGGTGGGCTTGTGCATGCTGTGGGACCCTTCAAGGACCTCTCCTGTGAAGCTGGGTGTCTCTCCATGCACCTCAACTCCCACAAGTGTCCTCAATCAGTGTCCTGAGGCTCTATTTCCCAGTGCTGGGATCCTGGGTTGCGCGCACTGCCTTGCTTTACAATCACCACCTCACTGGCTCTGCCGGTTGCCACCCCTCAGCCAGGTTCTGCTAGCTGCGGTCTTGCATGCCCCAGATGCCTTACGCGCCCGGTCCCAACTCTCTTTGCTCTCTGAGCCACAACTGCGCCTTGCTGCCTGTCTCCGCCCCTCCTAATGGTCTGGATGAATGGGTCTATTTCAACTTCTTGGTTGTCCGACTTCCATTCAGATCAATTTTCTGTCAGTTCTGGATGTTATTCTGTTTCTAAATTGTTGTTGTCCCTATCTTGGTTGTGTGTGGAGGCACGGTGTGTCCACCTATGCCTCCATCTTGGCTGCAGGTCCACAATTTAAATTTTAATACTAGCTATGTTTAACAGTCAGCTTGCAAAATTCCTAAATCTTAACAATCGCCTTTCTCAGTCAAGTGGGAGATGTTCCAATACAAAACTGGCTGTGACAATCCTTTCATAATAACTCAGACACACAAAAAAGGAGCATCCCCATCCTGTGGACTTGCAAGATAATGCCAATTCAATTTAAAGACCTGTTGTGTTTTTATAAATTTCTTTTGCAAATATAGACATAAAAGGCCTTTAATATTGGGAGAAGGGGTGCCTGCTATATGTAATTTTTAAAATGTGTCTTGCAATTAAAATTTTCCCACCCAGGTATTTACTAAAAACACTTGATCTTTTCTTTCTCACTTTTAAAAGTTTTAACTTTTTTACAATGTTCTAAGTGGTTTGTCAGTACCTGTACAACTACTTCTTTTGCTTTATCATTTTTGCAACCATGCATGTTCCCTCTTACCCCTCTCTGTACACACATACATTTTTGCCCCTGAACCTTCTGAGGACAAATTACAGACATCATGATTCTTTACCCTTAAATACTTCAGAGTATATTTCTTATAAATAGGCACATCGTCTTATACAATTACAAGTTAAAAATATTAGCAAATTTAACATTGACATTTTTATCAAATGTAACTTAAGTATTCCAATCTTGTCAGATGACCCTGTAGTTTCCTTTGACCCTTTGGTTCACAGGCTGGCACTCAGTCCACTGAGCCACACCAGCCAGGGCCATATGTACTTAGTTTTCATCCTTTAATAAATGCTCCCATCTTTTAATAAATTTGTATTTCTATTGTTATTGTTAAAAAAAATCTGTTGTCCATTTGTCATTGCTTTTTGCAGGTATCTCTTTTTCCTCTTTGATGATTCTCAAGATAGTCTCTTAAAAATCTGGTGTTTTCAAGTGTCTACTGTGTGTTTAGCATTATTTCTCTACTAGGGCAACACTATTTTGAGTATTTTAGCTCTGAGTCTTTGACCAGTTCTAGTCACTCAGGGCAATATCTTCAGATTTATCTAGAACATCACCAGTTTTCTCTTCACATTTGTCTACTTTGCATTTTATCCTAGCCATTCCGTTTTTAAATTTTACTGACTAAAGTCCTATTTGTCCCCTACCCTGTCCTGATCTCTTTGGTCTTATATATTTCTAAGTTTTGTTTTTGTTCTTATATTTGTTATCTTCTTTTATCTTTAATATTTTTAACATTTGTTTTATTATTTATATTTGTTATTATAACTGTGGCATTTATTTTAAAGTTAATTTTACAATTAGATTTTTTATAATAAGTACTAAGTATTATTTAATAGTTCTACTTTCTAAAGTTCTTGAGAATTTAACTCTGCTGTCTCTTGTCTCTCTGGCTTTTGCTTTAGGCACTGTCAATTTTTTTTATAACTTTGAGTAGTGAGCTCAACATCAGTGGGGAATTATCAATAGCAATGGGAATTCCATACAGCCAGACAAGTGTTCCTCTATGGAGTGGTTCTGTATTAATGTTAATTTTTAAGTTTGAGGTTTTCTGGCGTGGACCCATGTAGTAACTATAAATATGAAACTCAAACTCACAGGAGAGTAAAACAATAGTTACAAAATCTTAGGAAACTTTCTCCTTCACTCAGAACCCAGATGAAAATAGACAAGCTTCGGTATTTTCTTTCTATAACTGAGGGTACAATGCTTTGACATTTAAGGCTCTGGGAGGTGAACTCAGTTTCCAACTCATTGCTCCCAGGCTCAATGCCCCCACTCCTATATCACACATGGTTATTAAAATCTAAGCCTTTTAGTTACCAGGAAAAGCAACCTTAGTAAACAAAAAATATAAACAATCTAAAGGAGTAATATCTTAAAATTATGGCTCATCCATACAATGGACCAATATCCAAAACATAATCCTAAATGAAAAAAAATTATGATCCAATTTTTTTTTTTTTTTTTTGCACAAAAGTGTATGTGTATACATGAGTGTAATGTCAAGTATGGGCTGTAGTTTCTGAGTTAGAAACATAGCTCCAGACTTGACTAGCTCTGACCTCAGACATATTACTTAACTTTATTGTGGGAAAAGTTACCACTCTAAGCCTCACTCAAAGTATAAAACAACGATAATAATATATTTATGTCACAGGGACACTAAATAGATTAAATAAAATAATGCATGTACAGATATTTGCCAGTCACGGTAAAAGTCTCAATAAAGTTAGCCATTGTTGAGTTCCAAAGCCCTTTGAATACAGAATCCATTTCTACTTGACACTAACATCTCCTTCAACTATGTATCCTGGCTTTGCCCAACAGTCTCTAACAGTCTAATGTGATAAAAATCCAATAATACAAAGTAAACACAATGCAACTCAACTGTAAAGTGAAAAATGCAAAACTTGAAAAGAATGCAGGATTTCATGAAGTCTATGAAAATAATATTGAAAAAAGTGCTCATCTCACAGCAAGACCCTTTAATGACCTGGCAGAATCAAACCAGTGAATGACTGAAGAAGGGAAAACCCAACAAGGATGATGACAGACTAGGAATCAAGGAAGAAGATGTCAAGGGAGTAAGAAAAATCTCTTGAGAAATTGCTAAAGTTCCCATCGTTTTGGTCTAGTCTAGTCTATATGATAAATCCTAAGAAAATCAAACAAAGTGAAGAATGCTATAGAAATATCCCACAATTTTAATGGAATAATTATACCAAGAAAGTACATCATTCTTTGTTAATCCTAAGAATTAGCACAGCTGTAATTACAACATAAATTTTATTACATATATAGTAAAATAAATGTTTTCATTTCAGAAAATTGTCCACAACAAATCTTTTTTTCATTAATAACCATAAAACTTTAGTCTTCATTTTAATGAAGGTATTTTCAGAGTACTGATTTTCTCATTTCATATGGATTTCTCATAAATGTATATCCTAAGTGGAGAAAGGCTATTATCTAAACTCTTAACAGTGGTTAAAACTGGGAGAGTAAAAAAATAAGGGAAAAGAATTAAGAATTATTAACTTTTCATACATATACTTCAGTATTGTTGGAATTTGTTACCATAAATGTAGTATTTTGTCATTATTTTCATCTTCATCCAAGGACACGCTTACTGCCTTGAGAGAGACGGGGGAAAGAAGGGAGAGAGAGGGGGAGAAAAACATCAACAGAAGATTGTTGTCTCCTGCACAATCCCCAACCAGGGACCAAAGCCACAACCCAGGCATGAGCCCTGACTGGAAATTGAATCTGCAACTCTTCGGTCTACAGGATACCACTCCAACCGAGCCACACCAGCCAGGACCATAAATGTAATTAAAAACAAAATCACTAAAATTCAAAGATTTGCTATTGTTTTAGTATATAAAACCATTACTATAAATTGCTGTAGAAGAAAGCAAAAGCAATGAAAATTGATAAACAGATCTTTACTAGACAAAATCACTATAGTTAGGAAAAAGATGAAGAAAAGAATGATCTCTTTAACATACTTGACAAGACAATAAAATAAGCAGCACCTAAATTACTTGATGTTGAAAAGATACCTTCAAATATTCCAGAATGTTGGGGCAACCTCTACTTTTTGGTCAAGAATGGATCTAGAACTACACTGTCCCATACAGTAGCCACTAGCCACACATAGCTACTAAGCACTTGAAAAGTGGCTAGTCTAAACTGAGATGTGCTGTGCATGTAAAATACCGCCGGATTTCAAAGACCTGGTATACCTCCCCCAGAAATAAAATGTCTCATTAATATTTTTTATTGATTATGTGTTGAAACTACTATTTTGGGTATAATGGGTTACATAAACACATTAATGTCATCTGTTTATTTTTGTATTATTAAATGTGGCTACTAGAGAATTTAAAATTATACATGGCCCTGGCTGGTGTAGCTCAGTGGACTGAGCGCGGGCCTGTGAACCAAAGGGTCACTAGTTCAATTTCCAGTCAGGGCACATGCCTGGGTTGCGGGTCCGGTCCCCAGTAGGGGACGTGCAAGACACAACCAAACATTGATGTTCTCTCCCCTTCTTTCTTCTTCCCTTCCCCTTTATCTAAAAATAAATCAATACAATTAAAAAAAAATACCTATGTCTACCTATGTAGCCCACATTTGTGGCCCATGTTATATTTCTAATGGGACAGTGTTGGTCTTGTGACATATCCTTAATGTCACAAGAATGAACACAGTCTGCTTTTTTCTCTTGTGTTTTGCCTGTTTCATATTTTTTCACTTTCAGTAATAAGGGAATATGCCAAACCAAGAAATAAACTAAAAAATTAATGTATAGATAAGCTTATCTCTGTACACACACTTTATTTCATATGTTCAAAATGATCCACAAAAAAGCACTAAAAAGTAGAGTCTACTTATGTTTCATAAATCAGAAAACAAGACAGATCAGACAATAATCGTATGTGGTAAAAGTTACCCTGAACAAATTTAGGACCATTTCTTCTAACTTGACTTTTTTTTACTGAAAAGAGGGCTTTTTTGTAAGTTTAAAGCTGTGGAGGGTCCTAGATTCAGAATCATTTCTTTGCACATTATTAATAAAACAACTTCTTTTGTATCACTATACTACCAAAAACATTTCTTGTCATTAGTTCATTTACAAACAGGCAAAACTAAGAGATGCAAACATCCTTCAGCAATTTAGCAGCACATATGTCCATCTGTAAAGGACTAAAAATATCTGAAAAGTAGATTTAGCATATTTATAATTAAATGTAATATATATTACATGACACGAGTAAACCAATAGATTTCTGAGCACTAAGATGATGATATACTTTTAAATTCTAGCCATCCCCTGAGAAAGATTCACTGTTCTCCTCTCCTTAATGTCATAGTTTGGTGAATGGTATTGCTAACAACCCAGTTGTTCAAGCCAGAAACCTGGGAGTCATTATCCCTGACATTTCAATCAATTACCAAGCACTGTTCATTCTACTTCTACACAGCCTCCAATGATTTTCTAAAATACAAATCAGATTTGATCATTTCCTTGTTCAAAATTCTTGAGTGGCTCTTCATCATGTACAAACTTTAAAGTATCCTGCATAGCATATTTGACCCTACATGATCTAGCTCCACTGCCATCCCTAGAACTGCCCATTTGCCCAGTCTCATCTCCAGCCGCTTCTAATTTCAAACTTTAAATTTCATCAATTCCAATTTCTGGTCATACTAGAAACACACCCAGCTGCCTTCTTACACCTCTGTGGTTTAAAGCATACTATTTCTCAGCTGGATACCCACCTGAAAGTCTCTACCTGTCCTTCAATTTTCACCATAAATGTTATCTCCTCTATAACTTTGTCACTAACTCCCCCGATACATTAAGGTCCTACCTGTAAGTTCCCAGTATATACCTTCATTAAAGCAATTATCATACTGCTTTGCAATTATGGGTCTGCACATCCAGCTCTCTTCTAAACTGTTAAGTTCTTCAATGTAGGGTTACTTTTTGTCATTGTATCTACAATGCAATAACACTGAATTTGGCACCAAAGGTTAAATCATGGCAACTGAGACTTATCAAGAGGTGATGTACCCCATCCTTCAATTAAGATATGAGGCCTCATTCATTCATTCATTCATTCCACAAACATTTATCGAATACCTATTATATACCAAGTCCCATCCAGGTGCTATGAATGAAGCAACGAACAAAACAACTCTGGCCTAAAGAAGCATACTCTGTAATGGTGGAGAAAAAATAAACATAAACATATACTTAAACATATTATGTCTGACACTGATAAAGGCAATGGAGTAGAATGAAGCAGAGAGAGAGATCAATATGATAGTTTATGTGGCTATTTTAGAAGGGAACACAACATGGTAAAGTGGCGAAGACTACTCTGAGGAGTTAATTCCTGAGCTAATACTTGAACTGGGTCAGTGAGTCACACAAGTTATCCAGGGAAAAGAGAATTCCAGGAAAAAAATATGAGCAAGTGTAAAAGTTCTGAGGCGGGACAAGCTTGAAATGTCCTTAGAGTAACAGGAAAACAGGTGTGGTAACAGGAGAGTAAGAAGGGGCACAGAAGTCAGTAAGATTAGCTAAGGGCCAGAACAAGTAGGGGTTTGCAGGCCAAGGCAAGAGCTTTTATTTCAAACATGCTGGAACATCACTGAAAGGTTTCAGCAAGAGAATGACATGATTTGACTCACCACTGTTAAAGATCATTCTAGCAAAAGTGTGAGGCACTGACTAAGGAGTAAGAGTAGGAGGGGGAAAATCTGTAAAGAAGTCTAAAAACTAACAGACATGCAGCATGTAGAGTAGTAACAGACGACATAACAAGTGGTGGTTGCACCAGTGACACATTCTGAAAGCAAAGCTAACAAAACCTTGGTGCTGATACACGGGATATGAAGAAGGAAAGAGAGACAAGTCACTTGAGAGTTTTGGTCTGATCGACCTGGGTGATTAGTTATACTTACTAAGATGGGGAAGACTGGGGAAGGAAGTGGAAAAAGAGGAACCAAAAATTGTGATTTGGACATTCTATATTTGAATGCCTGCGGGACATCCTATACAGTTGTTAAGGGAGGAATTGGATATACAAGTTTAAAGCTCAGAGGTGGTACAAAAATTGTGGATGAAAATTGAAGCCAGGGAATATAATAAGACCATCTAGGAGGTAACAAAGACAAAAGTCCAAGGGGATTTAGCCGTGGGGGACCTAAATAAACCCTTAAAGGTCACAAAGAGGAAACGTGGCCTGCAAGGGAGACTAAAGAGGAAAACAGAAGTAGCATCCTAGAAACCACGATAAGAAAATACTTTTGAAAGGCAGGAGTAATCATTTGTATTAAATGTAAAAGATGAAGTAGGAAGAACTGAGAATTTTTCTACTGGATTTGACAGGACAGAGGTTGTTGGTGATATTAGAACCATTTCAGTAGGATTAGAGAGAGAAATATTTCATTGGAATGGGTTAGAGATCAAGCTGAGGTAAGGAAGAACGATTCACTACGAAGGGAGAAACTGATAATGCAAATACAGTATGGGGAGGTTAACTATAATAAAGGCATATTTCCTGTAGTTTTCAAACACTAGAACAAAAATTAGCAACTATAAGATTAGAAAGTCTATCAATTCCTGCTTTGTCATATCTTTATCAGAAGTGCAAGGGGAGTATTAAATAGAATATGATATTCTGAATTGCTCAATTATTCTCCTCAGGGCAGTTAAGGCACCTTGAGCCTCAGAATTTACATAAATCAAGCTCACATATTCAACATCTTTCTTAAAAGTTATTTTTGCCTTAGCGAAGTTCAGGATTCATTAAAGCCTGCACAAAATCAGTTCTTTAGTCATTTGAATTCAATCAGTCTAAGGAACACAAATTTTGCTTCTTTAGCAATGCCAATAGTATATCTTTGGAGTACTGGGTGATCTTGTGAATGTTGCAGTTAAATTCACTTACAAACTTTTATAGAGGGCTCAGTGTTTTGATGACAAAATAGATTACAAAGTTCTTTATCTTGGTCACTATGAGCTACTACCTGAAGAATGGAGTCTCTAAGTAGAAAAAGAAAGGATTTCTTTAAACAAGTTACCCTTTTTAAAGATAATAGATGGCTCAAAGCTGTATAATAGAGGACATCTAGTTTTATGAAATAATTTAATGAAATATAAAACTAACCAAAAAGGTAAAATTTCTGTATTTTCCCTAACACAAAAGCCTATACAATAAACCTTTTTATTAAACCTGTACGCTCACCTCACAAAAATAATCACTATTAACATTTTGCTGTATATGCATCTAGACCTTTTTCTATTTTTTAAAAAGATTTGTGAATGAGACTTATCTGCTAAAAACAGATTACTGTACAGAAAGACTTTCTAAGCCAGTTTTTTTCAAAATTCTGCACTCCAATTAAAAACATTTCCCATCATGACACAGTACATATAGATGCACACATATGTGACTGAAAAAGTTCCATAAAATACTTACTATTTTCACTTTTATTTTTAAATCTATTTCATTTTTTAACTTAAATATTTTAGATTCTTATAATTCAAAATCAATTTATTCACTAAATTGTTTCACTTGATTGTTTTTAAAACATTTTACTAAAACAGCATAGCCAACATCAGAAACTTTCATAGCAGGGATGAAAACAATTCTCTATTTTAAATGATTTGGAATTCTGGTTGTAGAACAAAATAAAAGGAAAAGTAAAACAGAAGTAAAAAATGGAAGATTAGGACTTCCGGCCAAGATGGAGGCGAAGGTAGACACACTGTGCCTCCTTGTACAACCAAAATAAGGACAACAATTTAGAAACAAATTAACAACCAGGACTGACAGAAAATTGAACTGTAAGAAGTCGGACAACGAAGGAGTTAAAATAGGCACATTCATCCAGACCAGTAGAAAGGGTGGGGTCAGATGGCAGGGTGGAGAGGGACTGGAGCAAAAAAAAAAAGTGGTGGCACCGGGCATGCAAGACAGCAGCAGGCAGATCCTGGGTGTGTGGGTGGCAGCTGGAAGACCCCAGGCACGGGGTGGCAATGGGCAGACCCAGCAAGGTGGCGACTGTGAAGTGAGACACGACGCGCAAGGTGGCTGGCTAACCTGGTGGTTCCACATTTGCGCACAGATAAACCAGGTGAACTGGGGAGCGAAACAGACCATGCAACCCAGGGTCCCAGCGTTGGGGAAATAAAGCCTCAAAACTCTGTGAAAACACCTGTGGGGGTTGAGGTGCAGGGAGAGACCCCCAGCCTCACAGGAGAGTTCATTGGAGAGACCCACGGGGTCCTGGAACATGCACAAGCCCACCTACATGGGGAATCAGCACCAGAAAGGCCCACTTTGCTTGCGAGAAGCAGCAGAAGAGACTGAAATCCAACAGAGAGCGGAGCAAGCACCATTGTTCCCTCTCAGACCCCGCCCCCCAAAACAACATTACAACCCAGCAACAGGGTTGCCCTGCCCTGGTGAACACCTAAGGCTCTGTCTCCCATACATAACAGGTGTGACGAGACCAAAAAAGAAAAAAAAGGCCCAAACAGAAGAACAGATAAAAGCTCCAGAGCAAATTCAACTAAGCAACCAAGAAATAGCCAACCTATCAGATGCACAGTTCAAAGCACTGGTGATCAGGACGCTCACAGAATTGGTTGAATTTGGTTGCAAATTAGGTGAAAAAATGAAGGCTACAATAAGAGAAATGAAGGAAAATGCACAGGGAACCAATAGTGATGAGAAGAAAACTGGGACTCAGATCAATGGAGTGGACCAGAAGGAAGAAAGAAACAACCAAACAGAAAAGAAGGAAGAAATAAGAATTCAAAAAAATGAGGAAAGGCTTAG
>PVIA01019504.1:0-10415 GCA_004024845.1 Tonatia bakeri | reverse complement strand
AATAGGCATAAACATAATAAAATATCAACAAGATCTATATGAAGAAAACTAAAACATCTTGCTAAACAAAATCAAACAACAAAATAAATGTAGATATAATCCATACTTATGGATAGGAAGCCTCAGTGTTGTTCAGACGTGAGTTCTTGCCCATATGATCTATAGATTCGATGCAATCTCAATCAAAATCCCAGCAAGTTATTTTGTGGACATCAATAAACTGATTCTAAAGTTTATATAGAAAGGCAAAGGCCCAGAATAGCTAACACAATAATGAAAAGGACAAAGCCAAAGTACTGACTCTGCCTGATTGCAAGGCTTACTATAAAGCTACGATGATCAAGACAGTGAATACTGGGAAAACTAATAAAAAATGTAACAATGAAAGAGATTAGAGAGCTCAGAATAAACTCATATATATATGAGTTTATGTGTGTGTGTGTGTGTGTGTGTGTGTATTCAACTGATCTTGGACAAAGAAGCAAAGACAATATAATGAGGGAAAAAAGATAGTATTTTCAGCAATGGTGTTGGAACAACTAGATATTCACATGCCAAAAACTGAATATAGACATAGACCTTAAATCTTTCATAAAAAGTAACTCAACAAAGATTACCCATCTAAATTTAAAATGAAAAACAGTAAAATTCCTAGAGAGTAACATAGAAGAAAATCTAGAAGACCTTGTACATGCTGATGACTTTTTAGATATAATACCAAAGGCAAGGTCCATAATAAATAAATGATAAGCTAGATTTATTAAAATTAAAAATGGCTGTTCTGCAAAGGAAAGTGTCAAGAGAGTAAGATAATAATCCACAAAGTGAAAAAAATATTTGCAAAATACATATCTGACAAAGAACTGATATCTAAAGTATACAAAGAACTATTAAAACTTAGTAAGAAAAGAAACTACTGGATTTATTAAAAAACAAGAAATGAACAGACATATTACCAAAGAAGACTTACAAATGGCAACAAACATATGAAAAAAATGTTCATCATATGTCATTAGAGAATTTCAAATTAAAACAATGAGACATCACAACACACCTATTAGAACGGCCAAAACCAGAACAATGACAGCACCAAAGATGGGTGAGGATGTGGAGCAACAGGAACTGTCATTAACTGCCAGTGAGGATCCAAAATGGCACAGCCACTGTGGAAGATAGTTTAGTAATTTCTTCTGGAACTAAACATATTCTTACCATGTGATCCAGCACCTGTGCTCCTTGATATTTACCTAAAAGTGTTGAAAATTTATGGCCATATAAAAACCTATACATGAATATATTTAACAGCTTTGTTTGTAATTGCCAAAACTTAGAAGCCATTAAAATGTCCTTCAGTAGGTCAATGGATAAACTCTGGTACATACAAACAACGTAATATTATTCAGTGCTAAAAAAGGAGCTATAAAGACATGGATGAAACTTAAATACATACTACTGAGTGAAAGAAGCCAATCTGAAAATGCTATTATCTTGTATGATTCCAACTATATGACACTGTAAAAGGTAAAACTATGGAGACAGTAAAAAGATCAGTGGTTGCCAGTTGTTGATGGAGGTGTGGGGAAAGGGCAGGGATGACTAAGTGGAACCCAGAGCATTTTTTAGTCCATTGAAAAGATTCTGTATGATACTACAATGGTGAATACATGTCATTATACATTTGCCAAAATCCACAGAATGTTCAAAACAAAGAGTGAACCCTAATGTAAACTATGGACTTTGAAGGATAAGTGTCAATGTTCATTCATAGATTGTAACAAATCTATTATGGAAAGGATTATTGATGGTGGAGGGGTAAGGAGCATATGGGAACTCTGTACTTTCTGCTTAATTTTGCTGTAAACCTAAAATTGCTCTAAAATAAAATTATTTTTAAAAAATAATTCTGATAAAAAGGTAGAGATAGGGACATTTAGTATAAAATGTCGAACATGTAAGAAAATATTAATTTTATAAATAATTTAAAATCCTAAGACTAAAATATAAAAAGACTATATAGATAATACCCTATTCATTTTGAAAATGCAAGTATAATGAATGTTCCAATATAAGAAAAAGCTTCATAGCCCCAGCAGAAGAATCACTCATTTGGAGTAATAGTTAACACAACAAATACAGGACAACCCAATCATGCGGACAAGACTTTGAATTTGCCATAGTCCAACTAGGTCTATAATTACATATCATTAAACTGACTCTGAAGATTTCAACAAAGAAAGAGTTGCATCAAACATAATAGTGTGCCAATTTCTGCAGGGTAGGAAGAATTGAGGCCCAAAAAATCAGTAGTAATTATTCCAGGATGGAAGAAGAAATTTTGGGGTGAAGAAATTCTCAAAGTTGCTAGGATTAAACAAATGGTTTGCTTCTAAGTTACTCATCTTTTGTAAAATATCTAAATAGCAGCTGATTATCTCTCAAAACTACTTTTAAACCCAGTGAAAAGCTAAATGCGCTCCAGAATTCACCCTGAAAGCTAAACAGACACAAGGATTAAATTGTCTACTTTGGAGACAGTGAAGAGTGAATATAAAGTGAGCGAGACAGTTATGGCAAAGACTGAATGAACTTCTAGTAGTCTGTTCATGCCCATTCATTTTACCTACTTTAGAGAAAATGAAAGTCTTTAGACAAAAGGCTCTCAATATTCAGGCTGACTTACATAAAATTCTACATGCAAAAATCATCAAACTTCCAGAGAGAAAGTGATCTGTTGCTGCAGACCTGGTGAAAAATAAGCCATCTCTAGGGTCTCTGGACAAGCCAGAATGCCCAAGGACACAGACATAAATAACTTGGCATATACAAAAGTGGCAAAGGCAAGGTTCCATAACTTTTGAGAGTGGGTCTATTGTTAGTATAAAATGGCTACAGTATAATGTTTTAAATAAATGACTATATTACTTTTAAGTTATTAATGTTTTAAAAAACTAAATATTTCAAATACTATATTGCTTACATGCAAAGCATAAAATTTTATTGGTGACAACAGAGTGAATTCAACCTTTATTGCTAATGACAGAGACATTATATTTTCAACACAAGAAATAAAATCACATTTATGATAATAAATGTTTCTTTTTCTGGTCTCAGAGTAAGCCAGAGTAGTGTGCTTGTCATTCTTTTTCTACTCTTTTCTAACCTACAGATTTGCTTTAAAATCTTAAATTAAGTGGCTCTGTTAATATTTAAACTTTTTCTCAAATAAAATGTTTTTACATATAAGTTTAAAGTATATATATTAAACTTTTCTAAAGTAGAAAAAATATTACTGTGATAAAGTGAAAAGGCTGGGCCTTGTAAGACAGGTTAAACTCAAGATGGATAAAAGACTTAAATATAAGTCACAACACTATAAAAGTCCTAGAGGAGAACATAGACAGGAAAATTTCAGATATTCCACACAGCAATATTTTCACCAATATGTCCCCCCGCCAGAGCAAGGGGCATAAAGAAAAGAATAGACAAATGGGATTTCATCAAATTAAAAAGCTTCTGCATAGCTAAAGAAAACATCAGCAAAATAAAAAGGGACTCAACCGCATGGGAAAATATATTTGCCAATGATACCTCAGACAAGGGTTTGATCTCCAAAATATATAAAGATCTCACATAACTCCATGCCAGGCAGACAAACAATCCAATTAAAAAATAGGCAAAAGACCTAAACATACACTTCTCCAAGGAGGACATACAAAGGGCCCAAAGACATATGAAAGGATGCTCAGCATCACTAGCCATCAGAGACTTACAAATTAAAACTACAAAGAGATACCTCTTCACACTGGTCAGAATGGCAACCATAAACAAATCAACAAACAACAAACATTAGAGAGGTTGTGGAGAAAAGGGAACCCTAGTATGCTATTAGTGGGAATGCAGACTGGTGCAGCCACTGTGGAGAACAGTATGGAATTTCCTCAAAAAATTAAAAATGGAACTGCCTTTTGACCTGGCAATTCCACTGCTGGGATTAAACCCTAAGAATCTTGAAACACCAATTCAAAAGAACCTATGCATCCCAATGTTCATAGCAGCACAATTTACAATAGCCAGTGTTGGAAGCAACCTAAGTGCTCATCAGTAAATGAGCAGATAAAAAAAACTGTGGTACATTTACACAATTAAATACTATGCTGCAGAGAGAAGGAACTCCTACCCTTTGCGACAGCTTGGATGGATCTGGAGACCATTATGCTAAGTGAAATAAGCCAGGCAGTGGAAGACAAATACCATATGATCTCACCTATAAGCGGAACCTAATCAATAAAACAAACAAATGAGCAAAATAGAACCAGAGACATGGAAATAAAGAACAAACTGACAGTAACCAGACAGGACCGGAAGGGGATAATGGGAAAGAAGGGGAAGGGTCATCAAGGAACATGGATAAAGGACCCATGGACAAAGACAACAGGGGCGGAGGATTCAATGTGGGAGGTGGGGGGTAGGTAGGGCAGGGGAGAGTAATAGAGGCAAAATGGGGACAACTATTAACTGAACAATAAAAAAATTAAACATGATTACTAAGCAGAAACAATTAAAATCATATTTAAGTTCATTGAAAATCAATACTTTCATGTTATAATTTTTTAGAATTAAAAATGTTATATCTACTATAATCCTCATGATGAATTCATTTAAAGAGCTATCTATAAACCATATTTATGATTCAAGAAAACTTTGAAAATGACCTGAAATATATTTTTTTACCTAATTAAAAAGAAAATTGAAGATGATCTTTTTATCTCTGCCATGATTTCTTTAAAAATAAAACATTTTGAAAAATACTTTCTTCTGAAATAATACAGCACATCCAATGAAAGCTTTATACCATAAATATATTTTAAAGCCATGGTTTCTAATTTTGAAATATATGTTTTAAAATATACAAAAGGACCTATGTAGATAATCTAAGAGCAAAGAGGATGACAGACATGCTAATTAAAACCACTGCATTTAAATAGGGTGTATGTGTAGTCATTAAAAAAATAGTTTCAGAGAGTAAAATATATACTATTAATCCACACAAAAATAATTTTTCAGTGGGCAAAGACATAAAGAAAGATTTTTAAATGTGCATACATACTTCAGAAAGCATGCATCTGAGTAAATCCTTATTCAGGGGCAGGGCATAAAGTTAAAAGTCATATACCCTGTTTTGATAGGTAGCACATGTCCAGTCTTTGCTCAGGAGAACATCCATAAAGACGGTGTGCTTCTTGTAGTGCACTTTCATACCACTTCTTCTTTCTATTTTTACATTCTCCTGGCTAAACAAACACAGAAAAATAAGATTCATGGTAAACATAAAATTTTGTTTTACTATCTACTTGATTTAGTTGTTGAGCTGGAACTTAATCTCATTTAAGCATTGTACAATGTATTACTTAGACTTTGATATCTGATTATTATCATATTATTATTTTAGAATATAGTAAAGCTGTAGAGATTTTGCATGTTAATAGCCAAAATGATCAGATTCTTGATTCACTAAGATAATATTTTAATATGATTCATGTCACACTTAGAAAGTTATAAAAATTAAGACTACCAATGTAACAGAGTAGTCAATACTAATACATTTTATTAGAATAATGTTGATTTCCTTTTAAGTAGCATAGCAATGATACTGAAGTTTTAAAAATTGTAAAGCTAAGTTTCTTAATAAGAAAAATAATTCAATTCATATCTAGTTTTGGTGTTATGGCATAGAGTTGACATATTCATACAAGTTCCTTAAACTTTCTATACCTCAATTTCTTCATCTATAAAATGTGGATAGCTGTACATACATCAAAAGTCTTATGAGTATTAAATGAAATAATAGATTATAGGTTGCCAGAGTAGGAAACACTTAGTAAATGTCATTCTACTTGAATGCAGCACTTTTCTCCAAATGTTTATTTAGTTTCTATTGTTGTTCAATTACAGGTGTCCCCATTTCCTCCCGTTACTTTCCCCTGCCCTACCCACTCACCTCCAACATTCAGTCCTACCATCCTGCCCCCCACCCCCATTGTCTTTGCCCATGGGTCCTTTATCCAGGTTCCTTGACTTGATCCTTCCCCTTCTTTCCCGTTATACCCCTCTCCTTCCCCTCTGGTTACTGTCAGTCTGTTCTTTATTTCCATGTTTATTTAGTTTTTCAAAAATGTATTTCAGAAAGAAAAACCATCAAAGACTCTAGGTTAAAAATAACTATAAAAATTACCTGGGCTCTTCTCAAATGTCACATTATTCCTGGAGTTCTCAAATTAATATTAACTAGCAGGTTCTCACTACACTTAATATTTTCATTTAATTGTTTACTACATTCTGATTTGTATTATAGTTAATTTGCATTCATGGCTGTCTCCACTCATAAAATGAAAAATCCTTGAAGACAGAGGCAATAAATAATATTTTACTTTTGTACTCTCCACAGTACCCTTTGCCTAATCTTTCTGCATATTATATAAGCATTCAGAAATTGGCTGTTAAATTGCAGGTGGTCCTGGACATTGATTCATTTGGTATAAAAACAGCAAAGCAATTTAATCAAACAAAAATCTACTTTTGTACAAAAAATCTTTAAATTTCATTATTTCATATGAAAAAAGTTGAAAAATAGAGATAACCAATTCAATAAAAATTCGAAAACTTACACTAAATTAAGGATATCTTAGCTAGTATTTGCAGTTTTAAGACATTTCTGTAGCTCAAATGCTATAATAATGCTAAGTAAGAAATTATAAATAGTGGAAAACCACCAAAAAGCTGATATAGCACTAAAGAACTGAACTTAAGGAAATTTCTCAAGAAAAATCAATGCAATATATAGATAAAGTGAACTTTGGTGAGTTTGGGTACCTGTGTCTGTCTTAAGAATTTACCAGTAGGTATGTGCCACCTAGTGGTAATACAATCAAATATAAGAAACAAAGTTAAGGCTCATAAAGAATTCTGAATTCCAGAATTAGCCTCAGTTCTGCATTGCATTTTTCTATGAGTTCAGTTTTTAATCAAAGAAGTGACAGGTGCATATTCTAAAAGTATAGAAAGCACCCATTATTTCCAGTTTCTCTTGGTCTTCCAGCAATACTGTATGCCTCTATAAGCATTTACATCACCTATATATGTATTTTTAAGGAATGCTACATTTATATATACTTTGAGTTTTTTATTTGTCTTGCAGATTGTTTTATTCATTTATTAATTGAACATATTCTAGACACTCAGAATGTATTACTGAAGAAAACAAAGTTTCCATTCTAGCCAATGAAACAGATACTCTACAATAAGCATAATGAATAAGTAAAGGCTACAGCATGTTATAAGAGGCTATAAAATACTGTATAATAAAGAAAATGTAAGGCAATAAAGTGGTCAGAGTAAATCTCATGGAAAAGGTGACATTTGAGCAAAGACCTGAATGAGGTCATGGAGTTAGTCATGTGGATATCCAAGGAAAGAGCATTCCAGGTAAAGAAAAATTCTCTGCATAGGAAAATATATGTGTATTCAAGAAGTATCAAAGAAGTCAAGGTGGCTGAGGTTGAATGAAGAAGAGGGAGAGTAACAGGGGATGATGTCAGAAAAGTAACAGGTGCCAGACATTGGAGGTCCTTTCAGGTCATTGCAGGGACTTCAGCTTTTACTCTGAGTGAAATGGGAGTCATTGCAGAGTTCTGAGCAGAGTACCATTTGATTTGATTTAATGTTTTAAAACAATTATTCTGGTTGCTTTCATGAGATTAGGCTATGCAGAGGAAGGTATAAATATAGGACAACTAGCTATTGCAATAATCCAGGCAAGAACTGATAGTGGTATAGAGCAGGGTAGTAGCATCCACTGATGTAAAAAGTGATAGGATTCTACAATAGATACAATTTGAAGGTAGAACAAAGCAATTTCCTGACCAACTAAAAATTGGTTGTGAGAGAAAGAGAAGATGACTCTAAAGCTTTTGGACTGAACAATAGTAGGATGGAATTTGCCATCTACTGAGATAGGGAGGGAGTGAGATTTGAGAAAAAGATTAAGAATTCAGGTATGTTGAACATGAAACATTTATTATGCTATCCAAGTGAAAACACTGAGTAGCAGTTTGGTAAGGGAATTCAGGAGAAAGAACTGCACTGCATATAAAACTTAGGAATTGTCAACACACATGGTATAAAGCCACAATGTTGAATGAGATAACCTAGGGAATGAGAAAATAGATAAATGTAAATTCAGAGACGTAGTATGTACCACGTATTTATTTGACAAATGCCCTAGTGATGGACATTTAGGTGTTTCTAATGTTATATAATTTGGAACAATGTTGCAATAAAAATTCTTATACATCGTCATTTTGCCTGTATGAAAGTGTATTGAAGGATAAATTCCTAGATGTTAAAAACTACCACATTTAATGTTATTTATATTTTAAATGTTAGAAATTATTGTGAAATAATTCTTGAATGAAGTGGTCACAATTTTACAATGTGACCAAAAACAATGTTTCCTCACACCCTGGGAAACACTTCTATTACCAAACTCTTAAATCTCTGTCAACATTTCTAAGGGAAAAGTAGTATTTTCTTGTTATTATCATTTTCACTTCCTAAATTCAGTAATTGTTGCAGTTTTTCCTATTTCTCCAGCTTTACTGAGATATAGTTGACATATCACACTAGAAATTTAAGGAGGACAGCAGAGTGATTTAATATACTTATATATTGGAAGAGGATTACCACAATAGGGTTAGGTAACACCTCCACCAACTCATATGGTTACTTTTGAGCGTGTGTGGTGAGAACATTTAAGACCTACTTTTAGCAACTCTCTGGTATATATTACAATATTGTTAACTACAGTCATCGTGTTGTACATTACATCCCCACAAATTATTCAGCAGTTTTTCCTATTTCAAAAAAATCATTTATATTGTTTGTGTTAATATTTATATTTGCCTTTTTCTTACTGATTTATGAGATTTTTATATATTAAAGAAGGAGTCCTTTAGTATCTGTTATAAATATTATCTCCCATTTATAGTTTATTTTTAGTATATTTGTATTTTCTTTTGTACTCATTTAAATCTTTCATCCTTCCAGAACTAACTGCATGTGAGGTGAAAAGTACAGCTTCCACATAATTTTTTTCCAAAGTAGCTAGCCATTTGTTAAACAATACAACTTTTCTTTAATTATTTAAATACAACCTTTACCACTAAATATTTCCAAGTACTTTTGAGTCTATTTTGGAGTCTATATTGTTCTATTACTCTATGAAATCACTATTAATACCTGCTTTAACAACTGGAGCTTTATTATAATTTTATATTTTATAGACCTAAGTCTCTCTTCTATATAAGATTTTCCTACATATTTTAGAATTAGTTTTTTAATTTTTTTTAATTGAGATTGCATAAAAATTAACTTAGGAAGAACTGACATTTTTCCATATTAAATCTTCCCAACCAAGAAGAGTTTTATATCTTTCCATTAACCTAGATTTTATTTCCTGTCTCTCAGTAACATTTTAAAGTTTTATTCATATATATCTAGTACATGCTTCTTAAGTTTACTCCTGCGTATTATTTATGATTTGTTGCTATTATGAATGTGAATTTTTATCCCTTCATATTTTCACACTGGTTACACCTATATAGTAATTTTATAACTGCCATGTAACTGAATTTTCTTATTGTTTAGTTTTTCTATTGTTTATAATAGTTTTATGTATAATAGTTTTTCTATTTGAATTCCATGGGCTTTCCAGTTAAACAATCTATTTATAATGATAATTATGCTTTTTTCCTTTCCTATATATATGTACTTTTGTTTCTTTCTAATTATGTTAGCCAACTCTACCAGGATGATTAAATAGTAGTAGTAATTCTACATACTTAAAAAAACTCAAATTTCCTATCTTAACAAGTTTCTTCTCTAATAAAAATCAAACTTTCAGTTGAATGAGTTCATGTATTTTTCAAGACATGTTTAAGTGATCCACATTTATTTAAATTGTATTCTTCCGCAGAAGCTACCAAAGAAATGTTTATTTTTTTTTCCTTGTTTCTTTTTTTTTTAATTTAAATGAATGTTCAAGTACAGTTTTCACCCCCTTACTCCCATTCAAGTCCTCTCATCCCCCCACCTCCCACCCAATCAAGCCCTCCCACCCCCCTTCCCTACCTCCCTCCCATTACCACCCTCCCCCTATCTGTTATCCATGTGTCCTTTAACTTTAATCCTATAAACCCCTCCTCCTCTCCCCCGAAATCCCTCTTCTCTCTCCTCTGGTCACTCTCCACCTGTCCTCAAATGCAGTGTCTTTGACTATACCCTGCTTCTTTCTTTGTTTTGTTGTTTAGGTTCCTGTTAAAGGTGAGATCATATGGTATTTATCTTTCACTGCCTGGCTT
>PVIA01019503.1:0-10417 GCA_004024845.1 Tonatia bakeri | reverse complement strand
GGGGTTGGGGGAAGCAGCCAGGTGAGCACGGTGAGGTGGGTGCAACGTTCGTGTAGGTTCCAGCTGCTGTGCGTGGCTCTCTCCTCTCTGGGATATCTGTCTGAATTAACAGGGAGTCCTCACCCCATGAGCACCCTGAAAAGCCCCCCATGGACACCTAGCGCTCCTGCAGGCCACCCCTGAGTCTCACCAGCCGGGTTCCCAAGGCCTGCAGCCCCAGAGGAGCAGAGCCTGAGAGAACCGGCCATTGGAGTGATGCAGCTGAGCGCTCGGCGCCCATGCTTGAGCCTGAGGATGGCGGGCCCATTTCTCCAGCCCTCTCACACAGCCCCCATGGCTGCTGGCGGATGGGGAGGGTGTCGGTGTTTACCTTGCTGGAACTCAGACGGGGTGGTGGAGCCGGACGGCACAAGGAATCTCTTTCTCGACACCGGGAAGCTTAATTGTGCAAAGAAGTGAGGGTGGCTGGGAGTGGAGGCCCCAGGACACACACACTCCTGGCCTGCAGGTGCTGGTGACCACCCATCTTCCCGCCCCACCCGAAGAGAGCGCCGGGGTGGTTTTCATTGGAGCTCAGCGCGCACCTTCCTTTCGCACAGGAACCCCGGTGAAATGAGCTATGTCTGTCCCATGGGCTGGCTCGGGCACCTTCTTGCTCACGGGCACACTTCTAAATCCGCTTCCGTTTCCCCGAGTTTCTTCAGCCAGCTGGCCGTGGGCTTCGGCACCATTACTCCCTGCACTGGGGGAGCCCGGCGGCCCCTCCAGTCTGCTGGGCAAGGGGGTGCGTAGGGCCAGGGGTCTTCCTGTGTCCCCCGGGCCGGGATGGGAAGGGAACGGATGCTCCCTGCTCTGGGTGGTGCTCCTGATGGCGGTGGCCCCTGCCCTGCAGAGATCCCGCTGTGCGCCGGCTGCGACCAGCACATCCTGGACCGCTTCATCCTCAAGGCGCTGGACCGGCACTGGCACAGCAAGTGCCTCAAGTGCAGCGACTGCCACACGCCGCTGGCTGAGCGCTGCTTCAGCCGCGGGGAGAGCGTGTACTGCAAGGAGGACTTCTTCAAGTGAGAAGGGTGGCCACTGGGGCGGGGAGGGCAGTGCCTTTGCCTGGGCCCCGACTCCCAGCGACAGCCCAGCGGGAGCCCTGGAAGACTCGTCACCCGGGCAGGGCACCCCGGGGCCTCTCCGTGAGTGGCTGGACATGGCTCGCACATGAACACATTATTTCCTTACACTCTTAATTTTGTAAAAAGTGGGAGTCATTTAAAAAGATAGTCCCATGTCTACAGAACTCTGCTGGACTTACTCCCCCTTAGTTTTGCCCTTGCTTTTGCCCTTCCTGCTTCCAGGTGTGGGGGAATTTCCCGGTGGGGATTCACCTTCCTGGCGCCGCTGAGGGCTTTGTGCCCCTTAGGACCCCGGGGTGGCTTCTCGGTACTCTGTGCACTTGGCCTGGGCGGCAGGGCGGGTGACCACGGGCAGAAACCGCGAGTCTCCCTTGCCCTCTCCTGGAACAGGCCTGCGCGGCGGGCGCTGGGGGCTCTCGCTCCCGCTCGGGGCGAAGGAGCCGCCGGTGCCGCGCTGAGCCGCGCTGAGCCGCGCTGAGCCGCGCCTTGTGCGTCCCGCAGGCGTTTCGGTACCAAGTGCGCCGCGTGCCAGCTGGGCATCCCGCCCACCCAGGTGGTGCGCCGCGCCCAGGACTTCGTGTACCACCTGCACTGCTTCGCCTGTGTCGTGTGCAAGCGGCAGCTGGCCACAGGCGACGAGTTCTACCTCATGGAGGACAGCCGGCTGGTGTGCAAGGCAGACTACGAGACGGCCAAGCAGCGAGGTCAGCCGGAGGGGGCGACAGTCACGGGGCAGGTCTCGGCGCCCCTTCCTCATCTGCAAAAGGGCGCTAAGGCCGCTCCAGATGGAGCGCGGAGGGATCCTTGCAGCCCTGGTCCTCCGCGAGGCACTCACCATGGGGCCCGAATTTGAGAGCCCTCCCTGGGGTGGGGCGGTGAGAGCACTCCCACCCCCACGCTCGGAGCTGGAGACCGGTGGGAACAAACAGCTCTCAGGCCCGCTCTGGGGTCTCAGCGGTCGCCTCGCTCCGGAGCGGGAGCATAGAGGCTGATCTGAATTTGCGAATTATCACCCCTCCTCTTAATTATGTCCCTAAATCCTCGACTGTGAAAAGCCAGCCCTAACCCAGGCGCTTTGAACAAAGGGGAGAGGGGAAGGGCACTCGCCAGTGGGCGGTCGAGGCTGGAGGCGCCTGAGATCAGGGGCCGCCGGTTCCTCATCAAGGCCGCGGAGCAGCCCTGAGTCCAGACCAGACGCCTCCACCCCCGTTTTCTCCATGGCTCCCAGCGCCCGCCCGACCCGCGAGGCCCCACTGTCCCCCCAGCCAGGGCGGTCGGTCTCTGGGAGGGTGCACATGAGGGGCCCAACGGCCCGCACACGGAGGGGGCCGGAGCGCTGGGCGGCGGGAGCGGCAGGCCCGGCCTCACGGCTCCTCCGCGGTGCAGAGGCTGAGGCCACGGCCAAGAGGCCGCGCACGACCATCACGGCCAAGCAGCTGGAGACGCTCAAGAGCGCCTACAACACATCGCCCAAGCCGGCGCGCCACGTGCGCGAGCAGCTTTCGTCCGAGACCGGCCTGGACATGCGCGTCGTGCAGGTCAGCGCCCTGCGCTGCCGCGGCCACCCCGCCGGGCTCGCTGGCCCTGCCGCCACTCACCGACACCACCACCCGCCCCCACCCAGGTGTGGTTTCAGAACCGCCGGGCCAAAGAAAAGAGGCTCAAGAAGGACGCGGGCCGGCAGCGCTGGGGCCAGTACTTCCGCAGCATGAAGCGCGCACGCGGCGGCTCCAAGTCGGACAAGGACAGCGTCCAGGAGGAGGGGCAGGACAGCGACGCCGAGGTCTCCTTCACCGGTAAGGGCGGGCCAGGGGCGGCCGCGGCCTGCCGCGCAGATGGAGCTCCCCGCGTCGCGGAGAGCCCCCGAACCCGGTCCCGAAGGACGCTGGGTTTGATGGTTGCAGGGAATCGAGGTATCTGAATTTCCTAGTCAGTGGCCCCTTCAGCCTTACTTAAAAAAATTTTTTAAAGATTTTATTTATTTATTTTTAGAGCCGGGAAGGGAGGGAGAAAGAGAGGGAGAGAAACATCACTGTGTGGTTGCCTCTGGAGTGCCCCATACTGGGGACCGAACCTCAACCCAGCCATGTGCCCTCACTGGGAATTGAACCAGTGGCCCTTTCGACACTCAATTCACTGAGCCACACCAGCCAGGGACTTACTTTAAAAATTTATTTGTAGACCCTTGTCCCCCATCCCGGAGCTCCCGTGGGTTGCTCCTGCCCTGGAAGGGGCCAGAAGCCCTGTGACCCCATCCCTCAGCAGGCTTTCCTATGGGGGAGGGCCTAGCCCCCCTCTCTGGCTCCCCACCCTTGCAATGATTTTTAGGAATGTGGGCAGCCCACTCTAGGGTAAAGGACTAAAAATTCTGGCTGCTTGCGGTTGGGGGGTCTACCCTTCTCTGTGGGGCCCACAGGTCTCATTCTCCTGCACCAGGGCCCCACCTCGCCCCTCACTGTCTGTCCAGAGATTCTCTTTTTGGCTGCCTTGTGACCTCAGGGTCCTTACCCAGCCTCTCTGGGCCTCGAGCCACTAGTCAGCAACAGGGGGGTGGGGGGTGTCCGTGCCACACCCCCAAGGCAGCCTTGGGGCTTGTCCTGGAGCTCTGGGTCCGCTAGACTGTCCCTGACACTGTCCCTGACACTGTCCTGGCCTGAGACACTGGGTGGGACTGAGCTGAACGGACACTGGGGTGGAGGTGGGGGGAGATCACCCTGCAGTAGAGGCTCTGAGGGCAGCCAGAGGCAGGGGAGGCAGGCACTGATTGGCACCCTCTGCTTCCATTGCAGAAGAGCCCTCCATGGCGGAGATAGGCCCTGCCAACGGTCTCTACAGCAGCCTGGGGGAGCCCACCCCAGCCTTGGGCCGGCCCTCGGGGCCCCCGGGCAGCTTCCCACTGGAGCACGGAGGCCTGGCGGGCCCGGAATCCTACCGAGAGCTACGCCCCGGCAGCCCCTACGGCGTGCCCCCGTCCCCGGCGGCCCTGCAGAGCCTCCCTGGGCCCCAGCCCCTCCTATCTAGCTTGGTGTACCCTGATGCCAGCATGGGCCTCGTACCTGCGGGGGCCCCGGGCGGGCCTCCACCCATGAGGGTGCTGACAGGGAACGGCCCCAGCTCTGACCTGTCCACAGGGAGCAGCGGGGGCTACCCCGACTTCCCCGCCAGCCCCGCCTCCTGGCTGGACGAGGTGGACCACGCCCAGTTCTGACCGAGGCTCCGGCCACGCTGAGCACAGGACTTGAAGGGTCTGGCCTGCGGAGCTGCCGCTGGCTGGGTGGCCTGGAGCCGCTCTCTCTCCTTCCCCGAAGCCTTGGACCTCCGAGAGAAGCAGGTGCCACAGTGAGGGACAGGATGAGGTCCAGGGGGATAGGAGTTCTGTGCAGCTCTGGGCCAAGAGGCTCACCCGGGAGCAGGGACAATCTCGCCCGCTCCTCCTCGGACGCAGGGCCGGCTGCCTGGAGGCCGCCCAGCAAGCCTTGTTTTGCAGGCGGATTTCTCCCCGACCCCACTCAGGCCAGGCCTTCCCTGGAGCCCCTTCCTGCCCGCTCCAGCCAGGTGGGAAGAAACTTTAATCTCTAAAACTGAAAAAAGACTGCAGGCCACACTTTCATTTCTCCGGCTCTGTCTGCCTGAGCTGTGCCGCACTCCGGCCCCCACTCTGGGTCAGAGACCGGCCTCCTCTGTCCAGGCAGGAAGTGGCAGTGGCGGGAGGGTGTGGGGGGGTGGCACATCTGTGTCCTTTCTGTGCCCCCTGGGAGCCTCCCTGCTGCCAGTCCTGCCTTCCCGAGGAGCCTCCTCGCCCCTCCACCCCGGGGCCACGGGCCCTAGTTGTTCTGGTTCTGGCTCGACTCCACCACCCTGTGGAGGCGATGGGACTCCCGAAGGCACCCTGGTCTCCGGATCAGTCCTCCCAGCCCAGGAGCTCCCTCCCCGTACAGCCTGAGTTTTCAGCCCCTCCCCGTCCAGGCCACGCCCAGCCCACCCATTTCCGTTGCCAAACAGCCTCCAGCCCCTCTGCCTCCACCCCACCCCCGCCCCCCAGCTGCCTCTAACTGCGGCGGGCTGGATGACAGCCAGGGGAGGCTGGGGGCGAGGCTCCTCCTGCCGCCGTCCCCAGACACAAAGGCTGGGGCGTGTGTGTCCAAGTCATTCCTTCAAACCTGTGTCCCCGGCTACCTGTTGGGTCTGTGAACGTCCTGTGTCTTTTATTTATTCTCTGACTATCAGCTTTTTCCAAGACTTTCAATAAATTTGTCAGTTGCTGTCGTTGGAAGTTCCGGGCCTTTAGTGAGGCTGGGGCGCAGGTGGGGGTGGCACAGGCTGGTGGGGGGGTGTAGGGCAGAGCTGGTTCTTTCCACACTGGGAGGCCACATTGGAGAAGCTACTGGCTCCTCGCCAGGATGGCACCTGGTGTGAATTGGGGGCCCTTTGTCCCTGGATCTTGGCCAAACTTCCCTGCACTGTTAGGTGATGTAGGAGAGCAGACTGTGACACCCGTGGGGGAGGGGCTGGGGCCTCCGCTGGGTCCCTGGGAGAGGCCATGGCTGCGGTGAGTGACAGCACCAGCCCGCAGCTTGGAGAGGGCACCCTGGCGGGCGGGAACACTGGGGTCAGCTGGCCAGGGGGTGTAGGCGCAGGCTCCACGGGGACTTTCCAACTTGGATGCCAGTCCCAGCCGTCTGCTCACTTTCTGTGTGGCCCTGGGCAGGTGGCCTGCCCTCTCTGAACCCCCTTTTGTCCTGTGGAGGCACTGGCGACAGCCCTCTGGAAGGGGGGCATGGAAGGGTCCATGATGTGAACCTCTCCAGTGGCCCCAACCGGGGAGCTGGGCACTGGGGAGGGTGGGGGGACAGGCCCCGGCCAAGGAGAAAGGGGCCCCACACCAGGAAGGAGGAGCAGGCACTCCCCAGGGGTCCCCTCAGCCAGATGCCAGGAGGGCTTTGGTCAAGTTGCCCCCCAGCCCCACACACCCGCAAGCCAGGCACTCCCCAGGACCTGGAGACATGGTACCCGGGGTGGGGGTGGGGGTGGGGACTGCCACAGGCAGCCCCCTAGTCCACAAGACCCCTTGGTACCTGGGACAGAGGCATGGGTGCAGCCTGGAAGGGGGATGGCTGGGAGGGGAACTGCTAGCAGATGTGGGGTGGGAAAAGGGGCCCCAATGGCCCCTTGGGGTACACTGGGGGCACTGTGAGCAATGGCGTGGAGGCTGGAGGCTAAGGTGTCTTGGAGGACCCTGGGGCATGGGGCTCAACAGCTAGGGACCTAGGCAATGGCAGGTGGGGCAGGTTCTGAGGCAGTGGCGGCCTTGTTCTCTTCCTGGGGGGACCAGAGCCCCAGGGAGGGAAAGCGGTAAAGCCTAGTGGGTCTCCTGAAGGGACTGCGATGCAGGGGGTTCAGGCTGCCAAGGGCAGTTGGTGCCTGTCGGGTAGCCCCCAGGGGGCATTATAAATCCTCGGCCTCGCACCAGGCCTCCCAGGACCTGCTTGGCAGCCCTGACAGGTTAATAAAGTGCTAAGTGTCCCTGAGGGGCCTCGGAGCTGTTCGCAGTTCCCGCCCCACTCGCAGCAGCTGCAGCGCATAGCATCGATGACCCCGAGCTGGTCTGGCCCTGGCCCACACCCGGCACACTGGGCCTGGCAGATGGGGCTTCCAGGGCCACACCCAGTCACTGCTCGCTGCTTAACTTCCCAGCCTTGGTTTCCCTGGCTGAGCAACGTGGGGTCATGCAGACTCCACCCTGGGGTCCTGCTCAGCCTGGTGGACCTGGGCCCCCGAAAAGCCAAGCACTCAGGGAGAGTCGGGGTCCCCTGGCACAGGGGTGGGCGCGGCAGACCTCAGGTCAGAGGGCCTTGGACCAGGGGGCTGCCTGCAGGAGGCCCAAGGGCTCGGAGGGAAGGGAAGGAACAGGCCCATGCCCGTCCTTCCGGTCCCCTTCTGGAGGGGTCACTGGAAACCACCCGTTAGTGAACCCCGTTAGTGCGACAGAGTGTCTAGGTGCATGAGTGTCCCCCAAGAGAGCAGGGCTCCTGGCACCCTCTGTCCCATGGGACGAACCGTGGCCTGTGATTGGCGCCTGGTGGAATGGGGGTGTCCCTGCGGAGTGAGGTCCATTCAGGAGGGGGCCCGTCTTATGGCAGCGCCCTGGGTTGCCCCGTGCTGCCAGGCTCCACCGGCAGATGCCACCGGGGAGGGAGCTGAGCAGGGAAAGGCGCTGTGAAGCTGGTGGGCGGAGAGTGGGGAGCTGCGGGGAGCGCGACGCTGGAGTTTTGCCTCTGTGTTCCCGGCCTGCTGGGCCCCGGGTGGGGGCACTCTGGTGGGGACGCAGGACCCACTGGGCCTGCTAGCCTCTTCCGGTGTGTCCGGGGCCTCAGGCCTATTAACTCTTCAGCCGGTGGTTGCATTGCATCAGCAAACGCCAGCATTGAACAGCACCAACAATGTTTCAACGGCTTCCCTTTTAATAGAAAAGGGTCTCTTGTCTTTTCTGTCAGGTTTGCACACAAAGGACCCTCCCAAGCCGGAGATAGTGCCTCTCTCTCCCTGAGACCCGGGGAACCTCCCACGCCTCACCTCCCTCGTGCCATCTGACACAGAACCGCCGCACTCGTCTGGGGACTGTCCCCCTGAACCAGGACGGGCAGGGGTGGGGTCCAAACCCCTGGGACCTGCCTGGTTGAGGAGCAAGACCATAAATCACTGGGTTTCTGAGGAGTCAGCCCAGAAGCTACATCCCAGGGGCTGTAACGATCAATTCTTTAAGCCCATAATTGTTCAAATTACTCTGAGCAACATAAAACATTAATTTTAAGAAATTTAATAGAAAAAAAGCTCTTTAAATCCGCAACGAGACAAATAGCACCCAGCGGTGCAACCTTTTCCACACCTTGGTGACATTGAATAATCTGAAAGTTATTTACATTTTCATTCTTCGTGGGAGATGTTGACAAGCTTTCGGGCGTGGGCGAGGTGCACGGGGTGGGAGCGCCCCTCCCCCC
Source organism: Tonatia bakeri (assembly GCA_004024845.1). Classification (NCBI taxonomy): domain Eukaryota; kingdom Metazoa; phylum Chordata; class Mammalia; order Chiroptera; family Phyllostomidae; genus Tonatia; species Tonatia bakeri. The sequence continues at coordinate 2,292 of PVIA01019503.1, read as the reverse complement.
TAATTAATGGGGACGCAGCGACTTCATAAGCAGAACCGCCATCAGTCTGCCTGCCCGACTGCGGTGACGCCCCCCCATCCTGCTGGAGCCGAGGCCGAGAGGTTCATTTTTTACCATAAAAATGTCTCCTCCCGACCACGGAGCCCCTCTCGGCATTCCAGAGCAGCCGTCAGGGGGTGTTGGGCGGCAGGAGCCCAGGGCCGAACCTGAGAGAAAAACCGCAAGCTGTGGGCCGGGAGTCCTCGGAGCACCTGCGCTGGGCGTGGGAGCAGGTGCAAGCGGGGGTGGGGGCATCCCTGGGGGCTGGCTGGCCTTCCACCCCTCCTTGCCTCAGTTCCCAAGACAGGTCCAGGTAAGCGGGCTCAGCCGGGTTGCTGGATGTGACAGGTGAGTGGGGAGGAGGGTCCCACGCTAGGCACAGACTCAACTCTGGGGTGGGGACCCCTAGTACTCCCTGACGGGCCCTGCCTGGCTGTCATGAAGGAGCTGCTGAGCCAGGCACCCAGGAGGACCAAGAAGTACAGGCTTGGGCGTGGACTCACCGTGGCTCCCCGTAGCTGTGTAACCTGAGGCAAGTCGCTCCGCCTCTCCAGCTGGCAAAGAGCAGGGGGTACAACCTCCTTCCCAGGGCACCTGTGGGGAGAGCCGGAATGGGCAAGGCCAGGGGCTCAGCCAACCTGCAGAGGCATCTGAAGCACCTTCCTTGGGTTCTGCGGGCCGAGCCCCCTGACCCAGAGCGAGCAGGACTCACCAGCCCTGTGTGCTGTCCCTGGAGACTCAGACGCCTGGGCTCGGGGCAGCGCGGGAGCGCATGCCGGCACACTCACACGTGTGCATACTCACCACTGTCCCCATCACGGGTGCACACCCAGCTCTCACACACAAGCACACCCCTCCCATGCTCTCCCAGGGCAAGGGCACGTGAACTGTGGCGGTTGGGGAGGGTCCTTGTGGGGGGCCTCCTGTCCATCGTAACAGAGGCCAGAGTGCCCCTGGGCCTCTGGCCCTGGGTAGGGTCTTGTCCCGAGGCAGGGAGGGCAGGCTGAGCTGGGACACCCTTCCTAACTTGTAGGGAACCCTGCTCTTGTGCTGAGGTCCTGGGGGCCTGCTGTCCTCTGTGGCTTGGCAGGGACCTCTGACCCAGGTGCCAGGGACGGAGAACCCAGCCGGCATCAGAGCTGATTGCTGTCCCTCTACCTAGTGCCCCATGGTGGGTGGGTGGGTGGGCAGGGGCCCAGCGGGCCCAGGGGCAGGGTGCCGGCCCAACGGGGCATCATCCTCTGGCTGGCAACCGTCTTGAGGGCGGGGAAGGAAGCCGTTGCCCTGTCCCCACACCTGAGGTCTCTGGCCAGGGGACCCGACAGTCACTCAGCACCTGCAGTGTCCGACTTTTCCTCTCCTGGTCACCACGCCCCGGGGTGGAGAAGCTGGAACCCTGGGCCACAGCAATCCCACCCCAGACGTGCGCCCAAAGGAGCTCTGACAGACTCACACTGACGCCGACGAGAGCCATATGGAAACAGCCCCTGGGCCCACGAATTAAAAACGTAGCCTGTCCACCCTGCAGTTGCCATGGCCATGGACGGAGCCGTGTACCGACGCACTGACAGCGTGGACGCACCAGTGGCCTGAGGGGCCTCAGGAGCAGGCGGCCAGGAGAAAGAAGCCAGCCGCAGAAGCCCCAGAAAATGCTTCCCTTATTTATGTGAATTGTCCAGCCTCGGTGAATCCGCAGAGGTTGGTGGGGAGGGGCTGCCCGTGGGCTCAGGGTGGCTGTCTGAGGCGAAGAAAATGCTTCAGGACCAGACACAGGGACCCTGGCGCCTCGTCTACTTGAACACGGTTCGTTCCACAGGGGGTGCATTTCACCTGCATTTCGGAAAGAAGGGGCACCGCTCACCCCTCCCAGGCAGGTCAGATAGGAAGTCGTGAGAATGAAGGACAGCTTTGGGGGCCAGAGCCCCGGGCTGGGGGGGAGAACTCCCACTCAGTCCAAATGCTGCCCTCTCCCCAGAGGTCCCTGGGGGCCGCTCTGCGTGGTGCACACGGGGTCTGCCAGCAGCTGGCCCTAGGCCAGAGGGACAGGGCCCAGCGGCTGTGGGCCTGACCTGCCAGGGGTAGGAGCTGGCAGCAGAGGGACCCTCCCCGGCTGAGAACAGGTGGCCTGGTGTTGTCCCTGTGAGCCAGTGACAGGAATGGATGTGACCAGAAAGGGCCGGTGTCTGGACAGGAAGTCTGGGCTTTGGAGGCCACGCCTCAGCCCCGCCCACCCGCACAGCAGGGCAGGACATT
>PVIA01019502.1:0-10386 GCA_004024845.1 Tonatia bakeri | reverse complement strand
AATAAAACATAAATTCCCTGAGAAACCCATTTTGGTTGTGAAAGTGAATATTTTTCAAAATGTCTTTAACATTATTTGTTATCATACATTTACTTCCAGAACATTGTCAATGCTCCATCAAATGGTAGAATCTATGTCTTCTCTCCTTGAATCTAGATGGTCCTTCTGCTTGTCAAAACTAATCAAATAAGAAAGTAGTGATGCTATGTGGCTAAAATTAGACCATTCAATGGGATAGAATTTGAAGACACAGAGAGAAACCCATCTTTAGTACATTTTCTTGTTTTCAGCCAGCCAAATGTTGCCCGTCATGTGAGAGATGGACCATCTTGGATATGGATTCTCCAACTCTCATTGAGTTGCCTCAGCTGATGCTCCATGTTGCACCACCGAGTACCACCTAAATTATAAATTCATAAATAAAGTAACTGGTAGTTGTTTTTAAAACCCTAAGTTTTGAAAGGCTTATTGTTTTGAATGGCTTATTTTGAAACAATAAATAGCTAAAATTTCAAATGTTAAAAGAATTTATATTATCCAAAATCAATAAATAAGGCAGAATCAGAAGGGTAGATCCTTCAGCTGCTATAGTGGATCATTGTGTAACATGTTTTCAAAAGAATTAATTCTCTTGCTGGTGAATCTTTGTTTGGCTTACTATGCATACTTGATTAGACAAAAGTTCTATACAGTCACATTCTAGCTTGTGTATATGTATATATTTTTTTCAGCAAAGATGCAAATTATTTTGGTCCTATAGAGAGGATAACCAGGGCATTAACCAGTTTTCATTCTAGTAAACTCTTTTCTGTATTCCTTTAACTGTTTGCATATAGATACCCAGTCTCTTTGAACCAGATTTACCAACCTATTTATTACCTCACTAATGAACTAAAAGAATATTTGATATACCTTTATGTTGAAATGATAATAATCTTTTTTAATAAATAAACTTTTATGAAAAATCTATCATGAGCTGGCTGAACTAAATATAGTTTAAATTTAAGGAGGCAGGCAATGTCAATGAAAATGGCAAATGTTCATAAGGGCCTCCAAATGTTCTCTTTAATATAACAGCAAAATAAACTTGAAAAGAAGGGTCAGGCTGAGCATTTTATGATTCTGGATAGCAATGAAATGCTTGTAGCAATCTAGGAAGTGTTTATTCAAGTAATATGTATAAATTTTAGTAAAAACAGTGAGCCTCGGGGCATTTTTACTTTTGCTATTTTCACCCTCCTCCCTCCAACTCTGCAGTAGCCTTGAAAGCCAACAGCAGCATTTATGATGAAAGCACGTCACCTGTCAGCCACTGGATAGGGCAGAACAATGTTGGAGTTCCTTTAAAACCTTATTCCAAGAAAAGTGTTATTGTGTGACTTGTCTGGGAAAATCCCCTAAAGATTCCATTTGCAAGAATATTTTATTTGACCTGACTCAGGACTCATCCAGTGAAAAGCTTTTTCTCTAAGGACATTTGTCTAAAACAATTGCAGGTAAATGTTTATTTTTGGCTGCTCAAAGTATTATAGTAGATAACAGGTAAGACAAACAATACGATAACAAGAAATGCTGAAAAGGAAACTGGGGAATAATAGGCCCATAAGAGCTTTAAGAAACAGCAACATATTGGTGGGAATCAAGAAACCCCCAGGCATACATAGGGTTACACACCTGTCAGAAAGACCTGAGAAGGTGCTAATCTCTCACCTGTGGCAGATCTTGAGGCTCAATGGAATCAAAACCTGCAGAAGTGGTATCAACTGCCTGAGTGAGTGTTACAACCACACCTATGATTCACAAAGAGCATTTTGGCAAAATTGGGAGATAATGACTCTCATAATGTAAAGAAGCATGTGACCAATAATTAATTGACCACTATGTTAACCAATAAGAGGCTTCAGTGGCTATATATGACAAAATATGCAAACTTTAAGGTTATTTCAGAAAAGTCACTAAACAAACATATCATTACTACAAACAACAAAACCTTGGAATGAGAAGAATCTGATTTCCAGAGTTACAACATTATATTATTTATTATCTCCAATTTTAAACAAAAAAATATGGACATGCAAATAAATAAATAAATAATGCTCATATATAGAAATAAAAGCAATCTATAGGAACTCCTTCTGTGGAGGCCCAAGCGTCAAATGTACCATACAAAGACCGTAACTCATCTTTAAAAATATGTCCAAGTTTAGGGGATTTCAGGGGAAAAGAGGAAGGGTTTACAGGAAGAAGTGTAAAGGACACATGTATAAAAACGAGGGGTGGGTGGAAACAGGAGGAAGGAAGGGAGGGCTGGGTGGTTGGGTTAGGATGGGAGTAAAAGATAGAAAATTGTACTGCAACAATTAAAATAAAAAATGTTAAAAATAAATAAACCATAAATTTTAGAATCAAAAAAAGAAAAAAAAATGTCCAAGAAATGAAAAGAAAGCATCTCTAAATAAATAATACAGTGAAAAAGATTTTTCACCAAATAGAGAATATATATACTAAGATAGAAATTATTAAAAAGAACAAGATAGAGCCCTGGCTGGCATAGCTCAGTGGATTGATCATGGGCTGCAAACCAAAGCATCACAGGTTCGATTCCCAGTCAGGGCACATGCCTGGGTTGCCGGCCATGGCCCCCAGCAACCGCACATTGATGTTTCTCTCTCTCTGTCTTTCTCCCTCCCTTCCCTTTCTAAAAATAAATAAATAAAATCTTTAAAAAAAGAACAAGATAGAAATTTCAAAATTGAAATATTCAAAGATTAAAAGAAAAATATATAATAGAGGGAAAAGAGCAGATTTGATACAGTAAAAATTAATCCACAAACTTCAAGATAGGTCAATTTAAGTTACTTGGTCTGAGAACAGAAAACTTAAAGAATGAAATAAGTGAGCAGACCTTCAGAGGCCAGTGGACACCATAAAGTACTCGATAAAATAAAATTTGTCTGTCACTTTGATCTCATAATGCAAGTCCAAATAAAGGAGAGAAAGTAGGAGAAAGAACATTTGCAAAAATAATGGTCAACAACTTCCCAAACTTGAAGAAAATAGTAATTTACATATCCCCAAACTCCACAAACTGGAAGCAGCATAAACTCAAAAAGTTGTACAGCTGGACACATCATAACCAAACAATAAAGGCCAGTAGGTAGTGGGGTTTATATATTCAACCTTATGAAAGAAATATACTGTTAAAAAATTGGATATACAGTAAAATTAATTTTCAAAAATGAGAAATTAATGACATCCCCAAATACAACTGAGAAATATAAGATATATTACATGGAATGTTTCTGGCCTAAAAAAAGGACACCAGAGAATAATTCAAATACACACAGAAAATTATGTGTGTATTTATGGAAGTCTAACAACCAAGGAGTTAAAGAAGAAACAGTCATCCAGACTGGTGGGAATGGTGGACACAGGCAGCCAGGGTGGAGATGACTCAGGGCCAGGCGGTGGTTGGAGAGACCCAAAGGGTCCTAGAATGTACACAAACCCAACCACCTGGGAATCAGCACAAGAAGGGCCCAACTTGCTTGTGGATAGCAGAGGAAGTGACTGTAAGCCAGCTGAGAGCTGAGCAAGTGGCATTGTTCCCGTTCAGACCCCTCCCCAATGTACAGCACCACAACACAGCCAGTAGGATTGCTCTGTCCTGGCTGATACCTAAGGCTCTGCCCCTTACTATGTAACAGGCTGCCCAGACAAAAAAGTTTGGCCCAAATGAAAGGTCAGATCAAAGCTCCAGAAAAAATACAATGAAGTGATGAAGAGATAGCCAAACTATCAGCTGCAGAGTAAACAATGGTAATCAGCCCTGACTAGTGTGGCTCAGTTGATTGAGGACTATCCTGAAGACCAGGTTGCCATTTTGATTAACAGTCAGGGAACATGCCTGGGTTGTGGGCCAGGTCCCCAGTAGGGGGTGCATAACAGTCAACCACACATTGATGTTTCTCTCCCTCTCTTTCTCCCTCCTTCCCCTGATTCCACTCTAAAAATAAATGAAATATTTTTAAAAAGACAAAGGCAATCAGGATGCTCACAGAAATGGCTGAGTATAGTTGCAAAATAGAGGAAAACGTGAAGTCTATGAAAAGTGAAATAAAGGAAAATGAACTGGGAACCAACAGTGAAGGGAAGGAAACTAGGACTTTAGAAGGAAATAGACATAGAGAGGTTAAGAATGGTAGAGGAAAGAGAGAATTCAAAGAACTTCTATGTACTACCCATGGACATCAACTAGGGGGGAAATGCTGGATGGTTGGGGGGTACAGGGTGAAGGGGGAATAAAGGGAGGAATTGAGAAAACTGTAATAGCATAATTGATTAAATATACTAAAAAAAAAAAGAAATCCTGCAGTTTTTAAGAGTATTCACACTACCACTTTACCAGTTGGTAGATATTGTAGCTGTTACTTGTGCTTTCAATAATCTAAGAGCCCCTTGTCTTAAAAAATTAAACAGATTTCTGCTCTTTTTCAAACCCACCCTGTTTGTTTAAAGGTTTTATTTATTTTTAGAGAAAGGGAAGGAGGGGAGAAATGGAGAGAAACATCAGTGTATGAAAGAAACATTGATAGATTGCATTTTGCATGTCCCCACAGGGATGTGGCCCATGACACAGTCATGTGTCCTGTCCTGGAATGGAACCAGTGACCTCTTGGTTCACAGGAGGATAATCAACTCATTGAGCGACACCATTCAGGGTTGCTTTTAAACAAAGACATTACTACATATTATGATATGACAGTTCCAATTTATGTGTCATTTTGTATTTCTTAAATTAACTTCATCAGGACTTTGGGATCAGATGTATTAAATTATGATTTAAATGCCAAATTTAATTTGGTCCTAAGAATTTATTATCTAAAAGAGAAGGTTATTATGTTTATTATGTTGACCTTTTCACTATATGTCTGTAATTTTTATATTTGTTTATTCCTTAACTATAATTTCAAAGTGTCTTGTCATTTTCAAGGAATGCTTGAAGCACATGATTGTGTGTGTGTGTGTGTGTGTGACTTTTATGATGAAATTTCCCATTACTTTTTACTCAGATGACTTTTGTTTTGTTTTTAGCTTTTCTGTACTCTCTAGTCTTATTGAGCCTACCTGTGAGAGCTTTTTTCCAGTATCTGTGTTTCCTTAGTTACCTTGTTTACCATGATGATTCATTGTCTTTTTTATGCAGGTGATATAGTGATTGATCTCCTTTAGTGAACTTCTCTACATCAATTTCAATGCTATTAGGTTGGCATACTATGACTAAAGACTAAAAGAACCCAGAATTTCCACAACAAAGTACATGCAACACAACTGCCAGCCCTAGATTTAACAATATTTGGGTTGTGATTCTTCTGTTGGGGAATAGACTTGTTGAAAACCAAGGTCATGGAAGAATGAACTCTAGAGGCATTCTAGGAAGATATTTTTCACTGGTTGCTTAAATGTTTCATTTATCTTTTAAGAAATATTGATCAACCATGGCCATTGTTCTTTGGGACTGATTTATAAGCACAGAAATTGTCTCAGAGTACCAAATTACTAGATTAAATATTAGGTAATGAGTGGGAAAACTGTTGAGAGAGAGAAGAAAAACAAGAACATTCTGTAGCCAGAAATGCTCCCTTTACCATCTTTTAAATGTTGGAGTTAGTAAGGTATTGCTTTTGACTTTTTAAAAATTCTCATCCCACCTCTTCCCTCAAAGTCATCAAATTTATTCTTGTTGCTTTAAATGCCATCACTATTTCTGCACCTAAACATATATTCCCAACCCTATTGTGTTTTCTGAGCTGCATGCTTATGTAATGACTTATTTGAACACTACATGAAATGTCAGTTATCTCTCATGTGATATGTCATAAACTATCTTGTGTCTAGTTTAGTGTTTCCCATCTTCAGTAAAAGTCACATATATCCAACTAACTGGTCAAACAAGACACCTAGCTATTGTCCTTGACTTGGCCTTTCACCTGGCCTAATTCAGTCACTGCTTTTCTCTTTCATTCCACTGTATACCATTCTCTTGGTCACTGAGGTTCAGCTGTGTTGCCTTTTGTTCATTAATATAATTTCTTATTTAATTGCCTTCATAAGCCAACTCTACCCCATTTTCCTGCCAATAGGCCTCAGCTTAAACATCATGATACCATAGAAGCTAAATTCTTTCCTTTGCTCTGGCTGCTGCAGCACAGTGACCGCAACTGCACTTGAGCCAGAACTAGGATAGTAAAATGGTCCATTGAAGGGAGGATCCTTCACACTCTTTTGTTTATGTCAGCCCTTATTTCTTCTTTGATGACCAGAATTACAAGTTGCTTCCAAGTTTTGCTGTGTGTGCAACCCTGCTGGGGTCTCATCTTCAGGTCTGGGTCAAGAGAGAAAGCAAAAACAAACAACCATAGAGGTTGCTTCTACTTTTGATTTTACTCCCCAGTCACCTTGATTTTGCCAGTCAGTTTCTTTTCCTATTAACCCAGCATTTGAAGTGTTCTGGGCTTACTCTACCTTAGCCAAACCTGGAAATTTATGAAATTTAATCTTAAATTAAAGGCTAAATTATTTTACCATGAGTTACTCAGTGGACTCCAAAACTGTACAAAATATTTGTAAAGTAGCACATTTGATTCCAAAGTGTTAGAAACATTCTAGTATTTAAACCTCTTATTTTTATAAAAACAGTCTTTACAATAACTCACAGCAGATACAGCCATAAAAATAGTAGAAAAATGTGAGCACTACTGTCAACTTCATAGTTTTAGAACTTCTGTTCCCTTGGATATCTTGCATAATATGAAGATATATGGCACAAGTGTAGACCTTCACAGAAATCTGTATATAAATAAATCATTTTTCTAATATTTAAGGGTAACAAATAAATAGTAATAACAAAATATTTGTTTTCTTCAATCCAATGGGTCGTCCCACACACTCCTTGAAATACACATCTATAGATATCACTGGTTAAAAATACACATTTTGGAATCAGAAAAAACTCAGATTCCCAGCATAGCACTTGTTAGTTATGGAACCAAGGAAAAATTGCCTACTCTGAGTTTACTACTTCATCTGTAATATAAAAAAACATGTTAATGATTAAGTAAGATAAAATACATCTATTATATTGTACAAAATCTCTTATACTTAATCTCTCTACATATACACATTTTTTACATATACAATATTTTATCACTTAATATTGCTGAGCCTTTGTCACTGACTGATCATATCTTGTCAACTTTGCATCACTGCCATGCCCCTCAGGTTTTAGCTTTACATAGCAGGTTGAGACATGACCTTACATTAACCTAAAATTTCTAGGCTCTTAAATATCAACAATAAGAGGCACTGAAATGGCTCTTGTCAAGTAGCCTAGATCATCAGTGGCCACTTCTTGAGACTTCATAATTTTTCCTTTGGTGATGCAGACACTTTGGATCATCAGATGTAGCATCCTGGATTCCTGGTGGCTTAAAAGCAGAAGCTGGCATTCCTCCCCTCAGCTCTTCCAACTGTAAGTCTTTGGTCACTTATATTAAATTTATGTCTAATTAAAAAAAAACCTAGAGTAACTTTGGATTTGCCAATGTTATTCTAACTGATAAGTGACCAAAAGGTATAATGTGTGTAAAATGTTCTATTAGACAAAAGGAAACATTCTAGAACTGTTAGACACTTTTTCTCTTTTCTTTTCTTCTGGGGATAAATCTCATTTATTTTCTGAAACTATACATTTTTCCTTTGTATTACCTTTTTAAGACATAACGAAACATGGGAAATACACAAAAATAAATTTTGAGTATAAGGTTGTATAATTTATATTGTGTAGTTATACCAGCCTTTTATGATTACAAACTTGAATATGAGATTTTTTTTTGAGTAAAATAAAGGGTAAATTTGTTATGGAACTGGAGAGCATTATGCTAAGTGAAATAAGCCAGGTGGTAAGGGACAAATACCATATGATCTCACCTTTAACTGGAACATAATCAACAAAAGGAAAAAAACAAACAAAATATTTTTGTAATGCTTTTTTAAAAAGAGTGTTTTTGAAGTAGAGATGCTATTGCAATGATAATATTTGTTAAGAAATTATCAATTAATAAATGGAACTTCCTCATTCATAAAAGAGTGTAAAGTGTGCACGTGGCAGCTCTGGCTATCTAACCTGCTGCAGACCTCACAGCTGAGGGATACTAGTGAGATGGAAATGAAGCTTATTCTGATTAAACTACCAAATGATCTCTGGCAGAGAGGGCCACAACATAAATTCCCAAAATGTCACTCAGAAAACATGGGACAAAATGTGCTATAATTTTAAAGGCTTTAATAAAAAGAATTTTAATGAGGAAGATTCATAATGCAACAAATATCTAATTTAATGTAAGAATCATGATCTCTAGGGAAAATAATTCCTAGTGCCGGATTAACCTCATGACTTTATTGCAAACCAGGGTCACGTTTCCCGAAGGAAGCTATAAAGGCTGCTCTAGGCTTCAATGAGGCAAACTGTATGATTCCCAAAGAGGCTGAAGCCTGGGGCAATGAGAATACAATTTCTAATGTTCATTGCCTGGGGAAAGATTTTCAAAGATGGCATGAGGCCAAAAATAAATTACTTTTTTAACAAATCCCTGCACCCTTGCTCTTTGTGGCTTCCCTTTAGTGTCTTGTCAAATATTTCCAGTCTGATAGCCCACTTCATATTGAAATTGGTGCACCTGTAATTTATCTTGAGTCTGGCAGAGAAAATTTTTCCTTTCACGGCCCATTCAGAAATTTAAGTTATATCAACAATACTATTATCAATATCTAAGTCAGAAAGTAGTTAGTATGCATATTTATTTCTGCATAAAATTTTACCATAGAGTAAAATAAAAGAGGGACTGAATAAATTTATACAAAATCATAGCTATTATTTCTCTCTTCTTCCTTTCTAAAATATGGAGCAAATACATATAGTGTATAACATAGAACATATATTAAATCAAATTTTTATATATACTAGTTATTCCAGAATATATTTGGATAAGTTCTTTCAAAACTCATTAATTTGAGTCTAATGTCTAATATAAAGTTTTTCTCTAGGTTTCAATCTGCCCCAAGTTGAAGAAAATAAACTAAAATGCAAAGCATATTAGTTTGTCATAAAATAGAACTTAAATTCATATAGAATATTTTGCATGCACATTCTATTTTATCCAAAATTCACATTATGCAAGGAAGTGTCTTTTGATTAATATATATAAAACCAATGACACAAGACTGTTAAGACTGTATCACTTGCCTATACATAATGATATAAAACAAACAAACAAAAAACATGCCATTACCCAATTACTAAGATGAAGTTACCTGCATTCAGGAAAGAGCAAAAAGAAGTATCAACTGGAATATTTCATATAAAAATATAAATAATTCAGGGTCTTCATTTGAGTTATATAAGGCTATGTCTTATTACAGGTTTTTTCATAATCTCCATTTTCTCCAACTTAAGTAGAATTTCATTAGATGTGACAAAAAGAAATGTATGCAATGATAATGCTGTCCAAGTAATGAAGAAAACATTTCTATCAAAATGTCTGTTATTCAAATTATTAAGAGTGATAGAATAGAGGTTTTCCAGACATTCAAAGATATATAAAATTTGTCTCCTATTAACCCTTTCTTAGAAAATCACCTAAAGTAAATACTCTAGCAAAATGAGGGGATAAAACCAGCAAGGGAAAGTCAGATGACTCAGGGGATTGTTGAAAGTAGGTCCTGCAACAAAATCTCACAGACCAGTTTAGGGCGGAAGAATTGCAATCTCCAGGACAAGGTAATAATAAAAGGAAAACTTCATAGTATAAATCTAAAATTTGCATGAGATATTCTTTAAAAATAAACAGTAAATTATTTAATTAAACATAAATTAACATTAAATAAATAAATCAGCAACTATAAACTCCAGAAACAAACAAACAAACAAACAGCTCTAAAAATGTTAGGGTAGAAATTTAAAGCAAACTAAAATACAGCTTCATTTTGAGCGACTCATTGAATGTCATTATGAGACTCGTATCTTGACCATCTAACTTTATCTTGTGAATGGCATAGCATAAGTGACACTAAAAGAATTATAATCAGTTGTAATCATAATATCCCAGGTATAAATCCAAGTATCACAAATTCAAGAATGACACTTGGATTTACAGTGACCAATATTCATATAGTTTAATTTCTTGATAAAATGTTTACTCTTTTCCTTTTTTAATCAACACTGGGCACATCATAGACTACTTAATTAAGGCTTCAGAACATTAAGTAAATGTTATAAGTCTTGCCAACATAAAAATACATGTACCTTTTACAGAGATTGGAGAGAAG
>PVIA01019501.1:0-10417 GCA_004024845.1 Tonatia bakeri | reverse complement strand
TTAAAAGCAAGAGAAAAGAAATTAGCTACTGGAAAGTTGCCAGATGGGAGCAGGGAGGGGGAGAATGGGTGAAGAGGGGAGGGGATTAAGAAGTACAAATAGGTAGTTACAGAACAGTCATTGGGATGTAAAGAACAGTATAGGAAATGGAGTAGCCAAAGAACCTATGTGCATGACCCATGGACGTGAACAATGGTGGGGGCACTGCCTGCTCAGGAAGTAGGGGGCACTGAGGAGAGGAGGGCAAACACGGAAAATCAGGACAACTGTAAGAGCATAATATAATATAATTAAAACAAAACAAAACACAAAGTACCATCACTGGGTGGATAATTCATGCCTGATACAAGTATAGACAGCATCATATTCTAAACACCGAGGGTACACCTGCCCAGTTCAGCCCCACCCAGGGAATCCTCCCTCCTCAGAATGAGCTGGCTGAGGTGCAGCCATGGCAGAAGGAAGAAAGCAGTGTTGAGGAAAACAGAGGTAACTGTAGGTACACATGGGCCTCCTCACCCCAGCCCTCAGTGAACAAGCCTCGAAATGATGCCTCATCTCCCTTCTTTGCTCTGCTCTGTTCCCCTCTCCTACCCTCAGAGCTCTAGCTCAGCCCCTTCTTCAACTGAGTAAATAAGAAAACTAAGGCACAGAGAAGAGGCTAGCTAGTTCAGGGTCCCATGGGGGAGGGCTGGTCCATGACTGTGCCGGGACCCCCAACTCCTAGCCCATGGTTATTTATCCTGCACTGGACACTCCTGCAGAGGCTAGAACAGTGTAGAAGGTCAGGGCTCAGGAAGGTGGGCGGGCCTACAGGTTCTGAAGTCTACTCACTGGCCTGAAGAATGCTGAAAGTAAAATTGCTCCTGAACAGTGTCTGGGAATCTGGTGGCTAAAGAAAGCACCAGCCTTTTCTAAACCCAATTATTTGTATAATCCAAAGCCAAATGTGTTCATTAGGGTCACCTTGTCCATTCTCAGCTGAGAAGCCATTATGCATCTCTCTGACCCACAGTAACAAAGGTCCTGTCAATTCTTAATGGTAACAATACAGGCTTGAAAATGCCAGTTAAGCAGCCTGGTGACAGACACCCAGGGCCCCAACAGCACTAGGGAATACACTCCCACCCACCCTTGTCATTAAGTATCATAGAAGCCATTTGCAATGAGCTGGCTAGCTCTGGCCCACGGTGCCTCTCAGAGACCAGATTCAGAACTTGCTGAACAGATACTGAAATCAGAGTAAGGGGACATAATAAGCTACTGAGAAACTCTGAGACACTGCCGTGGGTGAGGGAGGAATGTGGGGGCTAGGAGAGGTCCTTTTCTCTGATCAGTGATCCTGAAGCTACAGAGCCAACCCTCCCAAGTACCTGCCCATCTGTCCGTCGTTTGCACATCCTCCTGACAACAGGTAAGAATCAAAGGACTGAAAGCATAGGTGGTGCTTTGCAAGCTACCTTTCAAAGAGTGACATTGATGTGAGATATAATTCTTACTACTTTCTAGATTAGTCAACAACTGCCCCTAAAATGTTGTTTGTACACAAAATGAAGGGTGTATGATGACTGGGCAAGTTTCAAGGAGTCCGGGTTCACATTTTGAATCCCAATTCTCAGTCTCCAAGGCTGGGCCAGAGCAGGAGCATCCGAGATTATACAGGCTGGCTCTCGGACAATGCTTTTCAAAATAAATCCTAAGTAATCATTCACCTTTTGTATTCATCTGCCAAGATCAAAGGAAAATACATTAAAATAAAAAAAAAACAGTAACTAAACTGAGGTCTAGGTAATTGAGCTGTGGAAAGAGCATAGTGTGGTAAAAAAAAAAAAAAAAAGAGGCTCAGAAAAAAGGAGGCTCAGAATCAGATGGGCCGGACCCAGCCTGGCTTTTGGACGGTACGGGTGTGCATCCCCACAGTCCCTTTCGGGCTAGGTCTTAACCATCTTTTTCATCTCCTGTACCTCCCGGCCCCTACAAGAACCTCGAGGATTGGTGCCTTGTTCAGCTTTTCATTCCCAGACTTCAGCCTAGTGTTTTAAAATGTATACTTGGGCTCTTTCCAATTGTGTCAGGAGTTTATAACCTTTTGGGAAGGGAGATAAACAGGTGCCTATGAGGTTCTGAAAAAGCTAGATACCGTGAGCCCATAAAACACAGGACGCTATGCAAATACAGAGAAGAGGTCGCCAGGTTCCTCAGACTACACCCACTCACCTCCAAGTCGTTTTGATTGAGAACCCCTGGCAGCCCCGCAGACCCATCCCGGACTCGGCCCCGCGGGACCGACGCGCCAAGGCAAAGCCCTTTTCTCAGCTCTTTGTCTCAGAAGTTCAAGGATGTCAGTGCCACCTGCCTTGCTCAAAGCCTGGTGGCGGGGTAGACAGACGAGGGTTCCTTGCTAGTCAGAGGCGCCGGTCCCAGCTCCGGGTCTCTGACCTCAAACACGGGGTTTTTCCACTGACCGCAGGGCGCCTGGGGCGGGCAGACCAGCGCCGCGGAGCCAAGAGGAGGCATCGTCCTCTGGAAGAGGCTGGGGCTACCTCGGTTCCCGGCAGGTGCGGCAGCGCCCTGCGGGTTCAGAAGGGGCTTCCTCTCTCCGCTGTAGACCCGACTGACAGGTGGACAAAACAAACCCGCAGCTAATCAATCCGCACACCGCCGACCCAGCTTTGCCTCAGTTTCCTCACCTGCGCGGAGGCGCAGCCCACCTTCGCGGAGGTCACGTGCCTCGCAGAGCCCCGTGTGTAACACGTCCTGGTTGTGCTTCCCTCCCGCCCGCTTTCTTTAGCGCCCGACCCCCGGGCACGGAGCACCAAATTCTCTCCGGCCCCATGGGTACCGGGTAGGACCCAGCGCTTGCGTAGGTTCGCGCCTGCGCTGGAGCCGTGTGGCTCCCACGTGACCCACCCCCCACCTTCGCCCGCTGGGAGGAGCTCTGGCTCAGGGCCCACCGCCGTTGTTTGGCGCGGCCGCGGGTGGTGCAGGAGCGGTGCGGCCTCTCCGAGGCTCTAAGGGCCTAAGGATAGTTCAGATGCAGTTCGTCGTTCTCACAACTGTAGCTTCGTTCAGTCTTTCGCGAATGGTGACCCTAGACTTCTGATTCTTTAGAGGCTCTTTACAGAGCAAAAGGACTCACTTACTGGATCTGGACACACCTGTCCTGTAGCTGAAGGCGGCCATCTTTCAGTCCTCAGAGCAGTTTTTTTATCTTTTGTGTGTGTGTGTGTGGGGGGGGGGGCGGTTTATCAGTTGGAGGAATCCTTAAAACCAGTGCATTCGATATTTAGGAATGGCTTCAGAATTGCCAGCCTCTGACCCCATCCCACCTTCTCTTTCATCCCGAAATGTTAGTCAATGGGCAAGCAGTGGTGAGGGGTGGCCAGGAGCACTGGCTCCTGGGTTGTTGCCCACTCCTCTCAGATTTTGAGTAACGTGCTCTAGTTTGGCCCCCACCCATCCACCCATTCATTCATAACTTACTCATCTATTGCGTCCACACTGTTTTATAAAAATAGGTGATTGAGAGAACACCTTTTCGGAAATGGAACCGATTCATAATACAACACTTAAAATATCACTGGGACAACGGTTTGATCAGTCATAGGGCAGTGTGCAATGAAGTAGCAGAGCAGGGCTGACACCTCCACTGGTCAGAGGTGGCCGTCTGCAAAGCCCTTCTCCCACTCTTCCTGGGAACTGCCTACTGGTGTACAAGTCCAAAGGCTTCCCTGATGTACCTCCCTGAACTCCCACTCTGTCTCCAGGTTCCTTTTAAACTTACGGACCTACAGAGTCTATTCAAGAGGTCTCTCCTTAACCAGACTGTGAGATCCTTTGCTTCACATTTGGGACCCCAGAGGCTGGCCTAAGGCCAGCACACAGATGTACTTGGTAAGTGTGGTGAAACAGAGGTGGTTTCTAGATTATGGGTGAGAGGATTAAGCTTGAATGATCATACAGGCTTCTTATACCACCAAGTATTTGATCTGAAGACCAAAAGGTGTTTGGTATATTGATAATTTGATACAATATGGGTACAATCATAAGAAGGCAATTTACCCTTCAGACTCAGAGCAATGTTCTCCAAATTTTGGGCACCAGGGACCGATGTGGGGAAGGAGGACAGGAGGCAGAGTTCAGGCAGGGATGCCAGTGAAGCTTCACTCACTGCTGCCCACCGCTCACCTTCTGCTGTGTGACCCAGTTCCTAACAGGCCACAGACTGGCACCAGTCCATGGCCCAGGGCATTGGGGACCCCTGATGTAGAGGACCTCTCTCACTCCTGTGTCATTCCTCCTTACCCTGTGAAAGGAAGAGGAGAAGGCTCATTCTCTCTATCCTGAAATAGGAAGTTTGGTAAACAGTGAGGAAGGTTGCAGGGAAGAATGGTTACTTAGAACAGAACAGGAAGTTGTTTCCTTTGGGTATGGATCCCCAGAGACTGACGTCAATGACAGAACAATTCAGGGGTCAGGGGCAGCAGAATCCTGGGGTAGAAGGATTCCTGAGATTTTAGCTGTGATATAATTACAAAATTCAAAAAGCCATGATTATATTTTCACCTCTGTAATATTCCAAAGCTCTGGATTTCAATTGACACACACTCCCAGTTTTTCCCAAAAGGCACAGGCTAAACTCATTAAAAAGCAGTCATCAGACCAGAAGACTAAGTTATGGGCAAGTAGGCACAGGAAAACTTACTTACAAAATTGAAGGATTAAAAACAAAAACAAAAAAATAATCTGCAAGTTTTAAAGGCAAAAGTAATTTTGGTGTTGTAAGGACCATAAAATAACCTAGATTTTGAATTTGAGGGGGGTAGGAACTAAGGTTGACTGGGAGCTTTGTGACAACTTCAGTAATTTAGGTTGTTACCCTCTTGACAGGGGCTGGGAAACTTTTCTGTCCTTCACAAACCCCATAGGGTAGGCAGAAAACACTGCTAGTAAGAGGCAGATGTGGATAAGGGCTTGGGATTCTTTCAGCATCACAGCCACCTCCAGATTCAGCTAGCTTCTTCCACTCACTCAACAGTGATCTGCGCCTGCAGCAGGACATGATTTTTTAAACCGATGGTCCTGCTTTGTGTCTGGGCTCTGTGGGAAAAGTTCAGGAAGGAGCTAGTATGAAAGGGAAAATGAAAGTAGAGACAGTGCTTGGCTTCACTCTCTCAGGCCTAGATTCCCATTCTGTGGCTGAGTGAAAGTCAAATCAATATCTAAAAATGTGTATGAACCATGAAAATATGGGCCCCCCCAAACCTGGAACTTACAGAAAATTGTGTATTTGTTATTTATGTTTAAACTTCAGTCACCTTCAAAGTACTCTCCATTTGATGCACTACACCTATCCAGACTTTTTTTCCCACCGCTCAAAACAGTTTTTGAACTCCTCGATTTTGATGCCTTTTAGTGCTTCTGCTGTGTTTTGTTTCACTTCTTAGCAAAACATTTCCCTTTGAGGACTTTTTTCATCCAGGAAAACAAAAAAAAAACGTCACTCGCAGTGAGATTGGGTAAATAGGGAGGGTGGGGAATGGGGGTCATGCCATTTTTGGTCAAAAACTGCTGAACACTCAGTGCTGTGTGGGCAGGGGTGCTTGTAAATCACCCATCATGAAACGAGCAAATGCATTGAAAGAGTCTTTAAAAGAAATTCACTGAAGGGGAATGTAGCTTCACACAACAATGCCAGCTGGTACACTGAAACAGATAGTTCCTAGAACACTCACCTAGCAGAGGAAGCCTATACTACAAGGGGCCCACCTTCCAGAAGATAATTCTGGGGGCTTTTTTGGATCCTCCCTTGTAAACATGCACAGGTCAGCTCCAAGTATCTTCCTACTTGCTGATATCCCTGAATTCCACTTTTTCTTATTTTTAAAAAGTATAAATAGTACATAAAGGTGCTCTGCTTCCTCAGTGTGCCTCACAGTAAACCCTTTAGGGTCTCATCTCGGGAGCCCTCAATAAACAACCACCAACGGTTCACCAGGTGAATCAACAACTGACTGGGGGCCGGATGGTGGGATTGTTTGGCCCCAGGTTGGAAATAACAGCATTTCCTCAAGTGTCCTCACTTATTAGCTCTAGTCATTAACGTTTACTGAACCTTCATTCAGTTAGGAAGCTTTGATTTTCAAGGAACAGAAATTCTAACTCAAACTGCTTTGAGGTGATCCTGCAGTTCAGGAATGTCATCAGCAGAGATAGCTACCGTGTCCTGCAGTCTATGCACTGGCTTCATTTTAAGGCTGGTTCCTCTTTGTTATAGTGTGTCTTCCAAGATCCAGCATGGGTTGGGGGCAGTGAAACTAATGAGCGAACAAAACCCAGAATCTCATTGTGATTGGTTAATCACTGTGGCTGAGGCACTGCTACATTCTGATTGATCTAAATAGTCTGGGTTAGTTCCCACCTCAAAGAAAAAACAAGTGAAATAAACGTGTCGAGGAGTTCCTAAGACATCTTCACATCTTCTCTATCTTTTTGGACTCAAAGTCACTGATCTCTGGATTTGTCACACAATAATATTATTTGGTTATTAGGAACACTGGTAATGCAGCATTTCTTAAAGTGTGCTCCACTACTGTCGTCTGCTCAAAGTCAGCAGGAAGTTTTGATAAATAGATTTTTGACATCTTAATGGTAGTCCTTCAAAACACATGAATTGAAGACGCCAACCTCTTATTGCTTTGGAATTTCTCTTATCTATCAAGAGATTTGGCAAATTTTTCCATTACATTACAATACTTTTGAATGCCTCTTAGAAGCAAAACATAATAGATTTCATTTGTGTGTGTGTGAGGGGGATGGAGTGGAGGTTGGGGAATAGCTTTCTCTCTTAGTTCTATAAAGCTCTATTGTTGCTTTGTAAGAAAATAGGAAAAAATTATTCTTCTAATGACAAAATTTATTTTACTAATATCAAATTTGTATTCCACTGCTGTTTCCATGAATTTATGCATTCACAATAACTTTCTCATTTCAGTGCCAAAACATAATGTAATCTTTGAGAATATTTTTATACAGCAATTATATTCAACTCATGGAGTATAAACAATGTGGTGCTTGTGACTAAATGCAATTGAACTAATATAGAATTCAAGTTTTATACGGAGGGTAGTTATGAAAGTTTTATATGAGAGTAGTTATGAAAGTAACATGACAGAACAAGAAGGTGAAATTTGCCTCACCATATATCAAAATATACTGTAAAGTCATTGTAATTCAAATTAATAAGATATTGGTATAGGCAGATAGTAACGATGTGATTTAGGGTGGGGACTCTGAGTCACACCAACAATATGATGATTTAGGGTGGGGAGACTGATGCCACCCAGGTGGACAGTGAATGTGGTTCGCTTGATTGAGTCCTAATAAAGACTCTGGAAACCAAGACCCAGGTGAGCTTTTCTGGTTGCCAAAACTCTGTGTACTGTTAGACATGGCCGCTGGAAAAGTAACACTGTTCATGATGCATTCTATAGTTAGAAAACAACTAAAAGCTCTGAGTTCAGTACTTCTGAAGCAGGTTAGTAAGAAGCTAGGAAATTCCTTGGCACAAACTGCTGAGAAAATTAACAGCCAGATAATAAATTGCAAAGTCCTGTTTTCTCTAACCAAGGACACTTAGGAGAAAATAGTTTACATCTCTCGCCCCTAACCAGAGAGTGAGTAGTTTAAATTGCCCTAGTCAGGGAGCTAAATAACGGAGACCCAGTTGATGCCTCTAGTGCCAGCCAAACCCCAGCATGGGTGAAATCATGGGGCTAAATAACAAAACACTCTTTTAGAGCTAGACAAATACAAGATAAAGGTGAAGCTGACTAGAGAATGATTCCCCCAACCCATAAGCTAATTCCGATGCATAAGCATATTAAAGGACACACCTGGAAAGCTGACAAGTATTCTGTTAAGACCCTCTCACGAGATCTGCCCTACAACTCCCACCTTTAGAAACAGATTTTTAAAAACCCTTAAAACAAAAACTGCCAGTGGTTGCTCTCGCTTGAACATGCTGCCACCCACCTTTCTTTACTTAGGCACGTATATTTGCTTTCTTTCTCCTAAGCTCTAAAGCAGGGATGTCCGAACTTTTTGCATGTCTGGGCTGCACTGGAAGAAGAGTTGTCTTGGACCACACATTAGATAAACAAACACGAAAATTGATAAGCAAAAAAAAAAAAAAGGTTTCAAGTAAATTTACAATTTTGTGTTGGCCAACATTCATAGGCACCCTGGGCTGCACGTGGCCTGTGAGCTGCAGGTTGGCCACCCCTGCAAGGTTCTCATACGACTTGTACCCAGAGGAGCAAAGGGCTGCCGAAGCTCATCCCAGGCTAACCCCGGGACCTGTCTCCAAGGGCCCTACTTTTGCCCCTGTCATTTGTTTCCTGAGCCCACCCAGCCCAGGGTGGCTCACTCTTCTGTCTCCATGGCTTTCTTTCTAAAGGGCCAAGATGGCCTCACCTAGGCTCAACTCTTCCTCACATCTCCAAAAGGTCCAGGCAGCTCTGTCTAGGCTCACTCCTGCTGCTGTGATCTTACCTCTTCTATCTTTAAGCCCTTCCTTTGTTTCACTGTCCCCAGCTCTAATAAACATATTCTCAAA
This sequence comes from Tonatia bakeri, assembly GCA_004024845.1. Classification (NCBI taxonomy): domain Eukaryota; kingdom Metazoa; phylum Chordata; class Mammalia; order Chiroptera; family Phyllostomidae; genus Tonatia; species Tonatia bakeri. The sequence goes on along the minus strand of PVIA01019501.1, from coordinate 1,800 downwards.
ATCACCTGGACTCGTCTTGCAAAATCTCTCCTGCCTGAAGTCAAGAACCCACACACTCCAGATTGTCCCAGAGCAGCCTTCCCAGCCCAGGCCCTTTCTGGTGACATTTCTGTCGACTTTTCCCTTTGCACTTCTTCTGTGGACTAACTTTAATCACATCCTTATAGTAAACTATAACCATGAGCACAGCAGCTTTCAGTAAGTTCTCTAAACCCATCCACTGAATTATCATTTGGTGTCAGAAGTGAGGATAGTCTTGGGAACTCTTCTCCCTCAAATTCTTCACTGTCTTTGATAGGTTTGGGGGCATCTGGATTATGCTAGCATAGTAAAAAACAGTCAAGAACTTTTCCACTGATTCAGTTTATTAAATTGTTTTTTAAATAAAACATTGGCTATTTCAACTAAGTTTTAAGGTGTATTTACTTAAAGTTGTTCACTAAAGATTTTCTAAAAATCCTGTTTTATCTATGGTTATATCCCATTTCTCAATTCTGATATCAATTTCCTTCTCACACTTTTTGCTTGAATTAAAAAAGTTTTGTTGGTGTCAGTAAAGTATTAATTAAGTTATAATTCAGAAAAAAATCACCAATTTTAAGTGTCAATTTGAAGAGTTGCAACTAATGTACACAGGCACCTACCATCACCACATGATCACATAGAGCATGTCTACTACCAATAGTCCTCCCATACCCCTTTGTTGTCAGTTCCCTTCCTCTATCCCCAGACAGCCACTGATCTGCTTTCTGTCACTATAGTATTGGTTTTTGCAATGTAACTCATATAAATGGAACCAAGCAGTATACAGTATTTTGGGTCTGGCTCCTTTCACTTAGAACAGCGATTTTCAATCAGTGTGCCACAAGAATTTTTAGAGCATACAAGACCTGACTATTAGTTAGGGGCACTGACCTCTTTTCCCTTAGATTGTTAAATTTGAAAAATGACAATAGCCAATACAACAAGAGCTGTCTGGTGTGAATGAATCAAAATTATAACTATTTTTTGTCATATCAGCAGAAGTATAATTTTTTTTGGTGTGACACAGAATTTTAGAAATCAGTTTATGTGTGCCATGAGATGAAAAAGATTGGCTTCTGGTCAAGATGGCAACATAAGCAAGCATGGTTCACCTCTTTGCACAACCACATAAAAATTGCAGCTGAAATATAGAACAACCATCACTCAGGAATGTCAAAAATTGAGCTGAATGGAAGTCTGACAACTATGAAATTGAAGAAACCACATCCATCCAGACTGGTAGAACAGGCATAGGCACAGGTGTGGGTGTGGAATGGGTGGTCCCCACACCCACCTGCATAAAAATTCGGGAAGGATATCTTGGGAGTGAGGAATCCCAGACCCACACCAAGCTCCCAGCCCAGGATTCTAGTGCCAAGAAGGTAAGTCCCCACAACTTCTGACTGTGAAAACCAGCAGGTATTGAGTTGGTGAAGGAAACTGTTGGAGCCCTAAGCAGTTCCTCTTGGGGAACCCACCCACAGACTCACCTACCCAGACTCACTCCCTCTAAGCTCTAGCACTGGAGTGGGGGCAGCTTGAAGGGCACCAGTGGTATACAAGGAGAGACTGAAGTATCTGCAGTCAGGAGTGAGCAAAGGCCATTGTCCCTTTGCTGAACAAAGCCCTGCCCCCACAGAGCCAGTAGGCTGGTGCCATATCTGAGACTCCATCAACCTGGCTAACACTGTGTGACCCACCATGGAGATCCATAGAGACTCTACCTCCCCCAACTTAAGGGCTCACCCAAGCTGTTTCTCCACAAGAATGGCTGGT